>ARYC01005928.1:0-32253 GCA_000711775.1 Oxytricha trifallax | reverse complement strand
AAGTATCTGCCTATATCATTAACAATATACAGAAGACTTGGGTCTGCGTTGCAGTTGGAGCAGCTGGTGTGAGCTGCTTGCTTTACATGCTAAAATTACTGTTCAATGAGAGCACTCTGCTTCGAAGGTAAGCATATCAACTTGCTTCTCATTATAATGCCAGTTAATCCAGTATATGATCGAGCTTTACTCTGCAGCTCTGCTGAACACTTATTGAGCTGGTGAGTTTCTTGTGGAGGGAGGGAGGGCAAAGAAGCGTGAAGTAGGATAAGTAGGTAAGCTTCATTCCTTAACTTGCACAGAGTGCCAGCCATAGAGGCTGAGGATGAGTGGGTGTTAAAGCAGAATTACAGAACTTTGGCAGCGATTTCTAAACTACTACTCACTTTTGGCTTAGAAATTCAAGTAAGTCAAATCAAATTAATTTCAAAACCCCAAAACATGCTAATAATTCTTTCTAAAGGGTGGTTTTAGACCTTGCACATGACGAGATCAAATTTAATAATCAACTGAGAGTGTAAGATACAAGAATTTTTTACAAAATATAGGCAGGAATAAAATTACTAAACTAAGAGAGGCAACCCCTGTAGTTTTAAGAATTAGACTAAAACTAAATACTTTGATTCATAATTAAAATCAAAATCATAAAGCAATAATCTTAGATTTTGATAATTTGCTGAAATCATAAAGATTCTGGAAATAATGAGAATAAAAAAATATAAATGCCAAGTTAGCAGCCAGCCCTCGCCCAGCAATAAACTGTGCTCAGACCAGCCGTGAGGAAAAAAAGAAAAAGAAAGACAAGAGAGGGAGGTTCAGACAATATAAAACCTATGGTGGCCACCTAATAATCGAAATCAGACAAATCGTAAGGTGCGGAAAGCGCGCGTATGGGTGCATAAAGCTCGTAAGGGGTGCGTAAAGCTCGTGAGGGGTGCATTGAAGCGCGTAAGGGTGCTTAGAAGCTCGTAAGGGGTGCATTGAAGCTCGTAATAATCTTAAATATCTCTTTGTGGGGAGTTCCACCCCACCTCTCTCTCCAACCTTGAACCTATAAAATGATTACACAAGATAATAATAATAAAAAAAAAGATAATTAGGAAAATACTTACCTTGTTGATCTTCTGGCTGTAGCTGAATCTTTTCCTTGGCTGTAGCTAAATCTCTCCTGCTCTGATTCAAAGTCAAATCTAAAAATAGTTAAACAAAAAAGTAAAGATTTTTAGAAAAGATTATTGGAAAATCACTTACCTTTAAAATCATTTGAGTCTGCTGATTCTGCTGCATCTGCTGTCTTCTGCTCTTGCTGATGAACCTATGAGTGTCAAACAAATTCAAGACAATAGTGGTGGCCACCACAAACTAATAATCTTCTAAAATTCTCAAACAAAAATTTTAATTATTATAACAATAATTAATTCCAACTTACTTTAGTAAAATTATTCAGCAAATATTCGGAATTTTCGCGAATTTTCGGAGGCTAAGCCTCTATAATTATTTTTTAGAAAGTTGGAGAACCGATGGTTGGTTCAATAGTTGTAAATCTAGCTGCTTCTAGCTCAAATTTGCGCTATTGTTACTTAGTTTTAACTTTTAGTTATACTACTTTAGTTTTTATAGCTCCTCGAGCAACTTTGATAATTTGAGCTTTACTTGTAAAATTTTGACTTTGACTTTATAAAACTTTGACTTCAAGTAAACTTGACTTTAAAACCCAGCAATCCTAAGCTCTGTAAGAGACTCTCACTTCAAGGGCTGGGGTACATACCCTGAAGGCCGAAGTGGCGTAAGACCTCTCAGGCTGTATCCTCGCCGAGGGCTTTGCAGGGCTGTTGCTGGTACTATTACTACTAAAAGTGTTTTGGGGTGGAACTTAAAGGCTGGTCTGAGTTTAGCTAACTTTGCTACTTTTACTTAAAGTAAAGGAAATGTTCCTGGGATTGGTAAGTACTATTCATATTCTTAACTTCTTCTACTACTATAGGTCACCAACAGGTGAGATCTCTTCAGCAGCTCACGTGTTACGGTTTACTTCTTGTGTTGCTTGTTTGTTAGTTTTAAACTTCGTTTCTTCGTTGCCTAAGCTAAGTGGTGGCTAGGTTTATACCTGGCTCACAGTGATATAGTTGTTTGTTTACTTCATAGTTTAAAGTCTTTAGGGTTTGTGTGTGGCTATGACCTGACTCTGACACCCATATTTATCTGTCGAGGGGTCCTCTGGCCAGGGCAGCCAATCTCTGGTGTTTTTTGCACTGGGGAAGGGTTGCTTGAAAGCAATCGAGCCTCAGCGAGGCATGTTTGAATAGTAATAGTCTTAATTTTAAGTAATAATCTTCACTTTAACCTTAAAATTCAAGCTAAAGCCCGACTTCTGGGCTGGTCTACTGCCCTCTAGGCTTACTCTATCATCACTACCATATCCTAATGTTATTTTCTTATCAGCAGCACCAATACCTAGTTATCCTAACAAAATTTCCGAAATTCAGGTTGGAGGGGTCATAAAGTTAGCCAAGCCAAAGTGCTGTTCCGGAAAAGTTCCGTATTTTAGGTCTTAAGGCCAAATAAGTCCAAAAAGCACCCATTTGCCTGGTATTTGAAGCCTACCACCTCCCCTATTGCTTGAACTGCCCTATAGTTACTTGTTATTAGTAATAAACAATATTATCAATACTTATGATCAATTAGCCACCATAGATATCACATGGGCGTGAGCTGGGCTTGACTCAAGGGTAAGGAGGAGGCACTTTTTTGAAAATTTCAAGGCCAAAATGGCCGTTAGGACCGCCCTGACATTTCAAGATGGGATATGGCCACTCCCAACACCAATCGGCTTCTTTCCTTCTATCTCGTCGATCTAGAGTGTATTAGCGATGTTTGGGTTGGGATGGTGGGATGGGGAGGAGTTTGGAAAATAATTTTTGTAAAATCATATAAGTCATACTCTATAATCCGTTAGAGATAGTATAGGCACTTTCAAACTTGGAATTGAAAATAATTCGACCCCCCCCTTCTAAATCCGCGGTTCCTCAACTCTAAAACCAACTTTTTTTATGTTTCTGTAGTGAGGCTTGGATTTCTAGACGACTGTGAGTGGTTTGGGGTCGATCTGAGACTCAAGGGTAGACCTCATGGTGCATCCGGGGGAAATGAGGAGGTCCCTGAAAAGTGGCCTCAGATCAGAAATTGGCCACCGACCTACCGATCTTTGGGGGTTCAAAAATATGGTTGGCAAAGCCAACAAAACTCCCAAACCCCAAACCCCTGATAGTTGATTGAGTGAGATTGAATGAATTTGAGATGATTAAGTAGATTGATGATTGATTAAAGGGAGTGATGTGAGAGGTTGGGGTATAATGAGGTTTATGAGTAGATAAGAGGGGTATGTTTAATAATTTATAGTTAAAATCTAAAATCTGAATTCAATTTTTATAACTAAGTTCTAAATCACAAAATTTCCACTCAATTCGCTGACCACTCCAGCAATTCGATGAATATTTGGCAATGATGGCTAAAATCGTCAATGGCCAGCCGCAATGATGATGGGTTGCGGCATCTAGCCAGCAATAGGTGTAAAATATTGAAATTTAAGTTCAGTATGTTAATAATTAATCGCTTATATATTATAGCTATATCAATTCTACTGATTTTTAATTACTAGTATATTAGTTTATATTTTAATTTATATCAAAACCCCGAAACCCCTCCTGTACATGGAATCACTTTCACAGTATACAGGTAGTGATCAATAGTCAATTAATTCACACTCTTAGTAGAGCTTTTTTTCGCATTCAATACTGAACTATGGATTTTTATGTAATCAGCAACTTGAGGAGTTTAAGCAAAGTACGTTGAAGCCCTAGTAAAAGACTATACTAAAGTTGACATCAGTCGTGCTAGGCACTAACTTCCCCTCGAATCCTAAACCAGCGAAGCTCACTTACACCTCGGGTACTCTCCTCAACAATGGGTAGGTGCCACCATCAACGATGGGCATACTGGGTGGGCAAATCATCAGACTGCCCTTGGAGAATGTTAAATGGGCAGTATCATCCTTAGTCGATATTTAGAGTTTGGCAACTGACGACCAGCTATGTTATGGCCTCGAACAGTTCCTTCGAATGATTAGAAAGCCATCTTAGTCTTCATCATAAGGAAACCCTAATGTAATGCCCAAGAACCTGCAGATCAAGTATCGTGATGAGCTTTGGCAAGGTCTTCAAGACTTCATGAGAGAGCAGGATGGGAGTATCGATTTTCTCAATCGAAATCATTCAAACTATCAAGTAATGAATGGATCTTCAAAGAATCTATACCTTAAACGCAGAGATGCGAAGCTGGCATTGAAAAAGATCTCTGTAGTACAACATTACAAGGTGGAAGGCATGAAGCCCAAGGACATTGCTCTTTAGATGGGTGTGGATCGACGATTTGTTTACAAAGCAATTGAAAGGTTCAAGTTGGAGGTGGAGCACAGAGTGCTTAATCCAAAGCCAAAGCTGAAGAATGGGAGGAAGAATATCAGGAGCAACCCGTTGTTGCTGAAGGCTATTGCGACAGTACTCTAACAGCAGGGCATCTACAAGATCACTGGCTGGCGCCTTCATCATAACCTGCTTGAAATGCAGTGTAAAGAATAAGAATTTAAGAACCTCGCAGTGCCTTGCGTTGCTACTCTCTTGAAAGTACTAAAGGAAAGTTTCCATTTGAGATATGGCAAAGCCCAGAACGCCAACGCTAAGTATAGGGATCCATCATTCAACGATAAGAGGCTTTGGGTGTCAAGACTGCTTGCTCAGCTATTCTTGGAAGATGCTGTAATTATATCAGTTGATGAATCAAACTTCAGGAGCGATTACCTGCCAACAAAATAATGGAGTTTCAATTCAGTTGCCCTTCATTAGGAAAATCGTTTAATCGACTCCTCCCTGACACCTGCAGTTGGTAAGACCGAGGTCCTCGTCACAGACGATATCTTTGAGTATGGTGAAATGCTGTCTGGCTATCCCAACAGAGAACCAGGTATGTCGACTATCAGTGGGGTTAAGTAGCAGGATCAAATGACTAGATCAAAAATTGCCATTTTGTATAGCCTAGTTGCAACTCAAGATGAAAATAACCTGAAACCTGAAAATCTGAGACTCCAAGTAACTCCGGGAACCAGTAGGTAAGCATTTCTATCTTTGCTTAACTGATTGAGTAAAGTGTCGTCAGCAGATCAAGAATGGGTAGTCTAGATGGGCAAGGATTTTATCCAAGTTAAGAGGACCATGTTAGAAATACTGAACGAATATTGGCTGGATCTGGAATTGTTCCATCGAAGATTCTAATACCAAACTCGAAATCGATATTTCTTAAGTTACGGAGGAAATCTTCCGCCTAGGAATAGCAAATCTTTGATAGTAGGGAGAAGAGCATTGCTGCTACCCCTGTCAAGTGCAGCGATAAATATAGGAATACTCAGCTGTCACCTATCTTGGAAGCCCCAGAGGGCAGTGCTTAATACACATCCCTGCAGAAGCACTTCAACGCGTTTAGAATATAGAGCTCTTCCAAGAAGCCTGTAAGTCAACCATAAACCCCTCTTAAATTGGCTTCCACTCTTACTCTATTAGTTCAGAACCTAGCCAGCCTCAGGCTGCAATCAAGTAAGCGTAAGGGTAGTGAGATGATCAATGTAACAGGCCATGAAAACTAGATAGGTATTACACCTAGACGCTTGCAGCTGTCAAGCAGGGCAGAGAGCAGCAGTATAGTCACAGTGAAGGAATAGGAAGGTAAGCTATAGCTTCATGGTTTTATACTACTTTAGTTTATACCAAGCTTAGTATACCCAACTAGAGAAATGACTCAGCACCCATAGCAGACTCTGGTAACATGGATGCATAACTATCATTACATTATACTCCCATTGCAGTTGTCAGACAGCAAGTCAGCTAGAGGTTGGGGACTTTTGGCGCTATGGCTAGAAATCTCTCTATAACCAAGGAAAAAACTAAGAGGTAGCAGTTCTCGATGAGTTTCATAGCAGCAATCACTAAGGACCAGCTGGTCTCCAGCCAAATCATTGAGGGGGCCTTCGATGCCGTGCTGTTCGAGAACTACCTCTATCACACCTTGCGCCAGCTGCGCAGAGACAAGGATCTCGCCCAGAAGAAGATCGTGCTGCTCATGGACAATGCAGTCATTCACAAGTATTCAGAGGTGCTGGAGACTGCTAGGAAGTTCAAGGTCACTGTCCTCTTCAATGCAGAGTACTCACCCTGGCTTAACCCTATCGAGCAGTTGTTCTCCTACATCAAGAGGCACCTCCGCTAGGAGCAAGCAGACAGCAAGTAAGTATTTTGGGCCTAACTTTTCATACGATCCACCTGGTGAAGCGGCTTTCGCAGATTCTGAAAGCAATGACCAAGACAGACGTCAACAAGCTCTGGGCTTTCAGTGTGAAGCAGTGGTGCAGCAGCATTAAGCATGGATTTGTGTGAGATTGATATGAAAGACGATGAGTTGGAGTGCAGGGACTATAGAAGCAACCAAATTAACCATAAACTGCAGTTGAATCGTCAAATTTATTGATTAAAAGCCCCCTTATTACATATCACACTTTTAAGTTTTAATTTTAACTAATCAAACCGAAAATCCAAAAACCTCTCTCATTTTCGCTCATTCAAATCGTCATTTTGGCTCTTCCTGCACTAAAGGTGTCGAATTTGGTGCTCAAACAGTCGAGCAGGACTTGAAAGTTGGTGAGCTGGGGGTTTTAAAACATGGAGAATACGATCTGGTCTCAAATTTGACGAATCACTCATCAAGCAACGAGTTCTTGACTATTTATGGTGATTCCACTCTCGATCGATGAAATTTGGACACAGATTTTGATATCAGCTGATGATTTTATCAAACAGACAGTAAAATTTGCTACCGGTCATTCAACTAGTGAATTTGACAAAAAAATTGAAGATCATGCTTTAAAATGAGCAATCTTAGTTAAATTACCAATGAATCTCAAACATTGAGCTTTAAGTGTTAAAATACAAACGAAATGTAAAGTTGGTTAAAATTAATATAATTAAATTGAATTTTGATTAATTTCTACAATTTCCTATTTTTATCTATTTTAGCAATATTAAGAGGTAGTTTACTTTGTCAAAAATTATATAGTAAATTAATCTAGACTTTCCTTTAGGCGGTAAAATTATATCTCATTTCTTGAGCAAGATAATTTAGTTTAATTTTGGCATTAAATAAACTGAGTGAATCACTCATAGGTAAAATAAATTTATCTGGTTCAAGGATTGAAATAAAATAGTACCACCAATAGTGAAGTCCAGTTTAATTTAGATTTATAAAATCAAATACAATGTTTTCAAGATATAGACCAAATAACTACCATTAGTTAGTTTTGTTAATTTTATCTTATTTTATATTTCCCAAATCGGGGGGGGGTGATATCTGAACCTATGATTATTTTATCAGTATAATATCGTCAAATAAATCTTAAAAACTTTGTATAGGGTATTTTAAGGGTCAATAAAAATGATTTCGAAGTCAAAAATAAAATATTATTACTCGCTGATGTCGAAAAAGTTAAAATTATTATAGCATTTATAATTAAGTTTTGCATTAAATTTTTTAAATTTATATTTATTTAAAAGGTTTAATTTTTATCAAATCTATATTTAAGATTATTTTAAAGTATTTGAAGACCATGATTACGATATAAATCAATTCAAATTCACTGAATTCGATCGTTTCCCATTATTTTAAAAGTCTTTTAATTGATTTATATCGTAATCATGGTCTTCAAATACTTTAAAATAATCTTAAATATAGATTTGATAAAAATTAAACTTTTTAAATAAATATAAATTAAAAAGATTTAATGCAAAACTTAATTATAAATGCTATAATAATTTTAACTTTTTCGACATAAGCGAGTAATATTGTTAAAATAGATAAAAATAGGAAATTTAAGAAATAAAGTTTAATCAATCATATTAAAGAAATATTAACTGCCACTAAATACGAGAGGCATTAATCTATTTTGATTTAAATTTAAAATTAATTAATTAATAAAGTCATATAATATATATATTAAATTAATATTAGTGTGTGCAGTGGTCCGGCAGGGTCTTTAGGGGACCACTTTGTAATTAATATATATATAATCATTTTAATTACAATATGTAGCTGCTAATGGAGCAGCGTGCATGAGACCTTTCTCCGGCGCTGTCTCAGATCACGGAATGTTGCATTCAGTTAGTGTCTTTCTTCTCCTTCTCACCGGCGAGAAATCTTGCATTGAGGAAGTGTGCTACCATCGGAGCAGTCAAGGGGAATGCCTCCTCCCCACTCTATGTCGGAATTTCAGATTGGCAGAGTAGACACCGTGCCTTAAAGGCATTGGCATCTTCGGGGTCCATACTATTGAAGGGCAGTGTGTTTGAGGTGATCACTGTGAAGCAGCCAATGTATTTTTATTCCACGCTGCCGTACTTCTGCTCGATAGCCATCACTTCACCCTCCATCAACCGTTTCATGCCTGCTATCCCAGATGGTCCAAATCCCTTGGTTAGATTAATCTCATTTGCGATAAGAATCTGTGGCTCATCCGCCTTGCCTTGCTTCATGGGAACGTGAAAATGAGAGTTGGACTACACTTACTATTCACACACGAATATCTCCTCTAAAATGTGAGTGATTTTTGTCTTCCCGGTAGTGGTGGGCCCGTATATCCACAAGCTGTGAATCTTACTGTTCTTGTGCTTGATTAGGAGCTCGTAAAGAGCCTCAAGAATGTGGAGATAACCCATTGCTTTAAGATCGGCATCTTTTGGGGTACTAGAATCATCGCCATTCTTTCTTATTTCTAAGATAAATTCCTGGAGTGATGTTATTATTGGAACTTTCTCCTTAATGGTGACTCCGGATTTCTGTATTACTTGATCGGCGTAGTTGATTTGACTGTATTATTTTGCAATGGCCACCAGCTGAGAAAGATCATGAGACTTCATCTTAGTGTAGTCCTCTTTTGACTCTGCTGACCCTGAAATTCTCTCAATTATATAGTCTTTTGTCACATTCAAAACACCTCAGGCCTCGCACTCCTGTTTCTACAAATCTTTTTGCTTTTAAGCATCTGTTTGGTAATGAACTGATCGTAATGCTGAGAGGGTCCGTATATCAACTTTACTCCATCCACTGCCTGTGCGAACTGATCAAATGTCTGATGTGTGAGAAATTTGACGGTAAGTTCCAGCTCTGCTATAATACCCGCACCCTTGCGCCTCTTATCTGTGAAATATGACTTGTGTGCCCCGGTTGAATCTGTCTTGAAGCGAATGCAGAGGTAGTACATCTAATTAGAACGATCAGTGTATACTTCGATATAACTGAACCCCGCAATTCTACTTTTCATTTCGCGCTGGCAATACCTCCAGAGGTCGGAGCTGCCCTCATTCTGCACCTGTAAGATGAATTAGTGACGGTTGTGAGACATTAAACTTACTATTACTTTTCGAGTTCTCCGCGTTGTTTATTAAACTACAGTGGCCTCTTAGTCAATTAAACATCCGGCTGGGTGGTCTCATGCACGTTGACTCCATTAGCAGCTACACATTGTAATTAAAAATGATTATATATATTAATTTACAAAGTGTTCCCTAAAGACCTCCGCCCCACCTGGGCCACTATTGTTTAAAATAGATAAAAATAGGAAATTTGAGAAATTAATTAAAAAAGAATTTATTTATAATTATAACTGTCATGAATTAGGAGTGTGCCTAATGCTAATTTAAATTTAAAATCTATTAAATTAATTAAATTAAATAATTATATTTAGTGGGCAGGTGGGCAGGCAGGGTCCTAAGCAGCCCACTTTTGTAATTTATATATATATTAATATATTTATGCAATTAATTAGAGATGCGCAGGCTGCTAATGGAGTCAACGTGCATGAAACCACCAAGCCGGATACACAAATAACTACGATAACACTGTCTCCTCCTGGATCCTTGATCAAGAACTCAAATGCACCGTCAGTTTGCAGGTCGGTTGTAACAGCATGAGTACGCGCAAAACTAATGATCTCTGGTTGAACGTTATCTATAGAGCTGGTTAGATACAAACATGATACTTACTGTAACAATAGACGCCGTAATCTTTGTAATGCTCGGGACATTCTTCAACACATTCTTTGGTATCAATAACAATGAAGTTAGTTGGGGTATCGCAAACACATTCGTCGTCTTCAAGGTTTGTAGCATCAGAATTGCAAGAGAGACATTTATCATCACAATCGGTGCAAAGACCATCTCCATGATTTCCGAATTGCTTAGCTGGGCAGGCACCGGAGATTTCAGTCTCTGTATCGAGGAGCTAGTTAGTTGGACATCTGGTACATACATCTGCATCTGTTGCGTCACAACCAGCACAGCTTAGCCCTTTGAGAGCACCAAGACCGTGGACTTAAGCAGCGCCGGAGGAATGGTCTCATGCACGTTGACTCCATTAGCAGCCTGCGCATCTCTAATTAATTGCAATTTAATAATAAATAAATATATTTAATTACAAAAGTGGGCTGCTTAGGACCCTGCCTGCCCACCTGCCCACTAATTATATATATTTAGTTTGATTAATTTATTAGATTTTAAATTTAAATTAGCATTAGGCACACTCCTAATTCATGGCAGTTAATATTAAATAAATCTCTTTTTTTAATTTATTTCTCAAATTTCCTATTTTTATCTATTTTAACAATAATATTAATTAAATATATATATATATATGACTTTATTAATTAATTATATTTTTAATTTAAATCAAAATAAGATTAATGCCTCTCGTATTTAGTGGCAGTTAATATTTCTTTAATATGATTGATTAAACTTTATTTCTTAAATTTCCTATTTTTATCTATTTTAACAAGAATATTTTATTTTTGACTTCGAAATCATTTTTATTGACCCTTAAAATACCCTATACAAAGTTTTTAAGATTTATTTGGCGATATTATACTGATAAAATAATCATAGGTTCAGATATCGCCCCCCTCCCAAATCAATTACACTTTCATCTATTTTACTTAATACTAAGAGAATTATGAGAAATTTTTAATATTAATAGAATATATTTATTTAAAATTTATAATCTTTATCAATCATTTCATTGACAGTATTAAAAATATTGCAATTTTAAGTTTTAGCATGAAATATACCATGCTTTATTTAGAAATAATTGAAACCTCAATAATTCTGAGGAGTTTAAATTAGTATTTAGATTAATAAAAAATCTGAATTTTTAAATACTTTTAAATCGCTATATTTAAAATATAAATGATTTAAATTATTTCATTATGATTTTTAAAGTAAAAAGATAATTATACCATTATATTATTGTAGGAATACATTTGATTTGGGAAATTGAATTAAAATAAATAAATAGTTTATATAATTCGTGGCAGTTAACTTTCTGGAAACCTAGACAATATGGTACTTGTTCGATAGAGAATTCAAAATCAGCTGGACTTTACTATTGGCGGTACCCCTCTATCGCATTCCTGAAGCGAGATAACTCGACTTTAATTTTGACATTAAAATCAACTAAACAAATCACAAAAAATTAAAGTCAAGTTATCTCGCTTCTAGGATGCGATAGAGGGGTACCGCCAATAGTAAAGTCCAGCTAATTTTAAATTCTCTATCGAACAAGTACCATATTGTCTAGGTTTCCAGAAAGTTAACTGCCACGAATTATATAAACTATTTATTTATTTTAATTCAATTTCCCAAATCAAATGTATTCCTACGATAATGATTATGTGACATATATTCTTAACTAGAATTTGTATATTTATTCTATGATTACTATTCATTATAAACTAAAGCATCATCTTATTTTTTACAAATTACAATATCTATATTAATTTTAAAATTCTATAGTAATGTTGATTTTAAATTAAAATTTATGCACTTTTTGGGATTTATAAATCCAAAATGTCATTGACTAAGAATAGTATTGTTTTAGAAGAATTATTGATGACTGAGAGGACCAAAAATATTTTATGAATATATATTTTTTAAATAAGAGGACTTTTTTGCCTTCTTATTAGGGAACAAATTTCTCTAAACTTTAAATCAGACCAGTTATTGAATTAATGGGAGTTCGCATATCATGTGAGATGGTAGCGGTGATCATTTCGATGAAATTGTTCTCCATTTTCTATCTCTCATTGTTGACAAAAGAAGTAATTCTGTTGAATACAATCATTTTCAAGTCTCTGCCTTGGAAATTTATTTTAAAAAATAAATTTATATCTAATTAAAATTCTAAAGATTATATTTTTTTATGACAATTGTTTGAAGATTATAGTTAATTTTATTTTAAAATATTCTTCCTCAAATAAAAAAACTGATAAATTTTAGTCTAATGTATTAGGACTTTATATATATATATATATATATATATATTTCGACTGGTGAATTCATATATAATTTATTATACTAAAAATTATTAAATTTTTCAAATTTTATTAAAGAAATGAAGATTTTTAACTTTCATGGAAACAATTTCTTTATAGATACAATCATTGCTTGATGTCTTAGAATATGATATATAATACTTTAATATATTTTATTTTTTCTATTATAATTTATTAAATTTTAATTTTTTAATTTATAACAAAAGAATTTAATGATTTATAATACATTAAAATAAAGCTTAAAAGAGTAAATTTTATTCTGAAAATTAATTTTATATTGTTTTATATAATTTAATAAAACAGTGACAATAAAATAAAAATTGATTTAAAAAAATTATTTTTGCACCAAGAAGATTTTTCCTCTCTTAAATCATTTTACTAAATACATATTAAATGTTAAAAATTATGGAATTGAAATAATTTATTTGATAAATTATTAGAAAATTAAAAATTAGCAATATTTAAATATAGATAAAAAACTCTAAATAATTATATGATATGAGTTATAAATAATATCAGGAATATTATCAAAAAATTGAGGTTAAATTAACTATGCTTAAATTATAATCTAATTCATTTATTTAATATTAAAAACCTATAAAAACAAAATTATTTAATATTTATAAATGTTATAAATTTTAAAATTCAATTTGCATTAAATTTTCTTTATATCTTAAGTAGTTGAAATAAATTGACTTTAAAATGAATAGTATTTTTTATTAATACATTCTGTTATAATTAAAAAATTTCTTGAATTACTGGATATGATTTTATTTTCAAAATAAATTTATGTCCTAACCTAGATACCCCTCCTCAACTCCTCACACTTCTCATAGTAACACCTTTCTCCACTTCCAAAAACATATTATATTTTTATAAATAATTAAAAAGTTGAACTCACCTCTAATTCTAGATTTATCGAATGAAGATGATATAGAGATTTAAAATTTGAAAAATTTAATTTTTTTTATCAATATATTTTCCTATCTATGCACAAATAAAAAGCGGTCGACAAACATAAAAAAAAAATAAATCTATTATTAAAAAATAAGATTTGAGAAATAAGAAAAAACTTGGAGAATGAACAAGTTTTTATTTTGAGGATGAAAAATTTCATATAAAATAGGGTATCGTAAGGGGAGCGGTATTCCAATTTGATTAAAATATAAGTATTTAATTTTTTAGCATTTATAATTATCTTAAAACTGTTATATCACCACAATATATTAAAATATGGGGGGAAAGTTTCCTGCACTTTTTTTTTAATTTATGTAAAATTTAATAAATTTAATATAAATCATAAAATTAAAATTCTTTATAACTCACTAATATTAAGAGGATATTTATACATCATTTATGTAGTTAAAAAAATATAGTCTAACTTTAAATAGGTATTAAAAGAACATAATAAATTGAATTACAATTGGATACAATACTTAAAATTACTTTGAAAAATGAGAGAACAATATAATTGCTAAGATCCAAAAACCAACAAATATCAGATGAAATATGTCAGATATTGGATTCTAAAAAGAGACATTTACTAATAAATTAAGTATAATTAAATCAATAAAATCAGTTCGGAAGTTGCTTTATAATTTTATTAAAAATTATTTTTGTAGAGAAAAATTTTTTTTAAAAAAGTGCAGGAAACTTCCCTAAATTTTTTTTTATCATAAACAGGTGCAGGAAACTTCCCCCCCCAAAATTATTTCTTAGAACTAGACTATTCTGGATTTAGTGAAGACATGCCTTATTGCAATTCATTTTTAAGGTTACCGATTTTTTGATTTTTATTTAAATTGGAACCACGTGGATTGTTTGATTTTTAGCTTGGGATATCTTCCTAGAAGTTATAAGTAGTGTCTATTGAGTAGTAGGAATCTGTCTAGTTAATAATAATTAAAAAATATATCAATTAATATCAATATGATCATAAAACATTAATTAAATTAATTCAAATCAAATATACATACCATTAAAATTATCCTAAATAGTAAATTTGTATAGCTCAGTCACTTTAAGCAAATATCTATATTTATATAAATGGTTGAAAATACTATTTCATTTTTTAAGGCAATTATAACTGAATCTTTCTCAATTAAATTTATATATGAAAATAAATAACAATACAACTCTTTTTTAATTCTTTTGATATAATAAAGCATTTTCAAGGTTTTAAATTTAATTTGATTTTTTATTTGTATAGATTTTAAAATTTATAAATAAATTTAAAACTTAGGAATGAGGAAATATTTATTTGTAAACAACTTATATAATTAAATTTAAGCTCTCTATATAATTTATCAAAATTTTTAGTTAATTTAAATTGTTTCAAATAGATCAAACTTCTATTAAAAGAAGCCAGAGGTACTCTCTATTAAACAATAATTCATTTTTATAAAAATAAAAATAAGTTTTAAAATGAAACATTTATATTTAGGTCTATTTAAATATTTGAATCCTAATTTTTTTCTTCATCTCCTAGTCCCACTATATAATTATATGGCTCAAGTATAATATTATCAAAATTATCATAATAAAGAATTTTGTTTGTATCTTCTAGGACAATAAATAATTTAAATTTATATTAAAGATTAGATTTTAATATATTTTTAATTTAGCCTCAATAATTTAAGATTGATTTGCTTATTTGATAACCAAATTATGCTTATAACTTCAAAAATATTTAGAAATCAATTTTCTTGTACTTTATTAATTTCTTAATATAATTAATCTACATAAAATAAAAAGATTAAATAATAAAAAGTCTTATAGGATTAAATCCTAAAAAATGTAATTTTGAGGTTTAGAATTTCTAATGAAATTAAAAAAGAATAATTATGTTTAGTTTTTATAGCGTTAATTTTATTTTCTTTACTAGATAATAAATTCAATTAATTTACAAATAACATTATCTTAATTATTTATTTTTTTTCTAATTCTAATTTATCATATTTATGAATTATAAACTTAATCATATTTTATTATCAATTAAATTATTATTATTAATAATTTTAAATAGGACAGCCTTTTTGACATATCAATTAAACTTTTATTTTAACTAATAGAGAGTAAATTGTAAAGTTCATCATTTGCCAAAACTGCTTCTTTTTTATTTTAATCAAAAAGCAGAAAAGGTTATGGTAAATTTACCAGAAGGTTGTTTAAGTCATTATTTAGATTCTCGTTTTATTGTTAAAATAATTTATTATTCTAAAAAATACTTTTTCAGTGAATATCCAATTATAATTTTCATATATATGATACTTAAACATAAGGAAGCTTTCCTTCATTTATTTTTCAGAATTCAAAAAAAATAATTTTATTGATGAATAAATTTTAATAAATTAATCAATTAGTATTATTAAGATTTCAAGGTTTTTTATATAAATATATAATGAAAAATATAGTAAAATTTCCAATGATTTTTTTTGGTAATACATTATTTAGCGAGTATGATTTCTGATTAAATATTGATTTTTATTAGAAAGAATGGGTTATAATATAGTTTTATTAATCATTTTTATTAAAAAAGAATGCCAAAACTAATTACAGTAAACTCAATGTTCACAATAAATTTTCCTAGATAAGATATTAGGACTTTTAAATATATTCTATGAATATTTTTATTTAATTTTAATCAAGAAATATTGAATTAATCTGTAAGAAATATAAATTATAAAAATGTTCAGTTTTATTTTTATTGTTAGTAAATAGTAGATAGCACAGATTACAAGTAACGAAATAAAAGTTATCTGTAGAATTGTGCTAACATCATATAAATTTAACACTAATAAATTATTATAATGATTAAATATCATACGTGTTATCATGAAGCATCGTAAAAATTATAATTCCTACCAAGTTATTTTTAAACATATTATTCAAAAATTGACAAATATAAAGAATTTAAAATAATAATAATTTAAAAATATAGAATAAGAGACATAAAAAAAAAATTGTAGACGTATTTTTGTATTTAATTTTTAAATAAGCCATAATAATATTTGAAATTTTAATTAATTTTAAAACATTTTTTCTGCTAATTAAATATTGTATTTGCAAATAGTTAATATGTAACTCACTAAGGTGATATATTTATACATCTTAAAATTTACAGTATGATAATTATTTAATAAAAATCCAATTTAAGTAAAGATTAAATTACTAAAAAATATTATAGATATAAAACATAATAGATATTGATTGCAAAATTACATTCAAATGTATAGTCCAAAAGTGAACCACTATTTGAAGAGCAAAAAATGGTGTCCAAGAATATACGTATAATAGTTTCTAATCTTAAGTAATCCCTCCTTTCCTTTCCAACTAAAATTATTAAATCCGTAAGTAATTAAGACAAATCTAATAAGATATTTCAAAGAAGGCACCCCTTCTAGAAGGTGGTGACCTTGTGGAGTTTTGCATATTTAATACATAAAATTCAGGATTCTTAAAATTCCATAAAGATTTACCTTAATTGTTTTAGGATCTTGAAATTGTATCTGGCCTGACAAAGAGGGAATGCCAACATTCATTGATCAGTCCTTTTTTGAGATTTTTAGTGATACTCAAACTGGATTATTAGATTATCTTGGTTAAGTGGCTTTTTAATTGAAACAAGTCACTTGAGAACAAAAAGAAATTATAAGATTATAATTATGTTATTGTACTATATTTAATTTTTAATTATTAAATTAATATTATAATTTATATATTTTAAATTAACTATTAAGTTGACGATATTATTTCATTATTAAATATAATTTTGGGAAATTATAATAATTATTTTAGCAGTTTTCAAAGGTTTTAATAGCTAAGCATTTTTATTATAATTATAAGTATATCTTTTTTTATTATATTTTTGATTAACAATCTGAAAAAAACTTATATATTTTTTATTAAAAATTGATGTTTTAGCAATATGAAAATATATTTCAAATTTTCAAATCTACAATTATAAATAAATAATTTAGTTTATTTATTATCGTTAAAACAATAATAGTATGAAAAATATAATACAAATATTAACCTTTTTTTATTTTTAAGCAGTTAGAATTTCTTGTTATAATATTTAAAAATTTAAATATATTAAATCGAAATTATAAAATTCCTATTTTGACATTAAATTTTCATGAACTTATATGAAAAAAAGATATAATATAAAGTTCTTTAAATCTTATTCCATAATTTATTTTTAAAGTAAGTTTTAATTTTTTTAGTGTAAAATAAATTTTTATTAATTTAAAATTTATCTTATATTAAAAAAAATTCAACCTTAACAGAAACATTGGGGGAGGAAAATTTCTGCCCCGTGAAATCCCTTCCCAACAAAAGCTTTCTACCCCAAAAATGTAAATCTAAATTAAATCTTTACCCATTTTATATTGTATAATATGTTGAAATAATTATTTTTATTAAAAAATGTTTATTTAAAAAATTATTTGAAATTTATATCATGATAAAAAAGTATTGAGTGTTAAAATTGTGAATTATCATAACATAATTGATGATGAAAATTTTTTAAATTACAAATAAATATTTATGTTTAGTGCAAGGAACTACTATCGGGGGGCAAGAATCTTCTCTCCTTGAGTAAATATACCATTTCGGGGCAGGAAAGTTCCCACCCCCGAAACATTTTATTGATATTTTGCAATCTTTCTTCATTCTTATTAATTAATCCCCATAATTCTGCCTGCTTTACTAATAATAATTGCTACTGCTGTCAGAATCCAGGACATATTCAAAAGAATAGCACATATAAGATAAAATCCATATGCAATAGCTTTCTAATGAATATCTGCAACTGATATAGGAATTAAATTATTTTAATACTAATTAAAATATGAACAATTATTTTTTTTAAATTAATTAGTAAATTTATAGATATAAGCTCAAATGAAAATGCTCTCAAATTTCCAATAAAAATCAGGACTTATAGTTATAATCCTTATTTTAATTATATTAATTACTTTATTAAAAAATCACTAATTAATGATTAAAAATTTGTTGGGAAAATTCTTGCTCCCCGGTTTAAAGTCTTAGGCCAAATTATTATTTTATATCTTCAAAAAATCTAGAAGAAAAACTCTAAACAATGCTCTCATTTCATTCTTTCTGTATTTAACAACATTTAATAATAAAATTTTCAAGGTTTACAACTATCCTTTGTCTGATTAAATACTAGAAAGTATAATAACTAAAAACTTAATTAATAATTAGTTAATGTGATTTATAGAAAATCTTTTAATCCTTATCAAGATTGGAGAGTTAATGTAAATATGTAAATTATTTCATAGATAATGATAAAGATTTTTATAAATTGATAAAAATTAAAGTTTTTTATGTTTATGGCAGGAAACCTTCGAAGGATATGAAACTAATTTTTTGGGTAAGGGAACTTCCCCAATTATGTGGATTTAATAATTTGGGAGCATGAAACTTGCCCTCCCCAATTTTTTAATAGATTTATTAGCATATTAATTTTGCCGAATTAAAAATTAAGCTTAAATTCAATACATCTATTTCGACTAAAAACAAATTACTGCTTTCTAATTTGTTTTTATGAAATAGATAAGGAATGTGATATATGGCCAGGCAGCGAGGATGTGGCAACCTCACCATGCAGCTAGAAGGGCTTGGTTTGAACCCCACCACCCGCCAACGGTGGTTACCGGCGAAGATATCTTCCCCCCATTTTGTTATAACATCATATATATATATATATATATATATGCCTGGTGAATGATCAGGCTGTCCAGTCAGTAGTCATCTATAAACAGAAGTAATGGAGAGGCATTTACCTTAAAACTTCAAATTTATTGAATTCATCGAAGCATCAATAGAGACAGCTCCATGTACAAGAAGGAAAAAACCTAGATATGGTTGCCATGCATAACTTAATATATCCATAACTCAAATTAAGTGTGATTTATTTACCAATTAATTAATCACCTTACCTGAGTTATTTACTACTACTACTAGTTAAGAAAAGTTATAATATCATTAAAGTAAAAATAAATGATAGAAAATTTAGGAAAGGAAGTTTTCTGAGCTAAATAATATTAATTTTAATTTTAAAATAGTCTTTATAACAACTTTCAATCAACTTCCAGACTAATTTCAATAATGTAATCATATTTAATTTATTATTCAATATCTCTATTAACTTGGTTCAAGCACTATATTTTTTCTTGTCTCTTTACTCATAGTAATTCCAAATGTTGCATCCAATTTTTATCAAATTTCTTGATTAATTTATCTTGTTCTTTCCATGCCTATATTTTGTTATACAACGTGCAACACTATATTTTATTGAACTACTTAAAAGATGCAACAATGTCATCTTCATATTTAATGAATTATTATAATATTAAATATTTTTTTGGGGGTAAAATTGAATAGAAATTAAATAAGAAGATATACAGGAAGCTTTCCCCCGAAAATTTAAATTAATTCCTCTAAACATGATTGTTTTAGATTTTTAATAAGTATTTTTTAATTAAGTCAAAAATATCTAAAATAATCTTTGTGAGTTTAAATTTTTATTGATTAATATTATATTTCAATAACTTTATTTTACTTAAAACATTTTTTAGTTTTTTTGAGTAGAGCATGAAAATACGTGGAATTTTTGAATCGTAAACTTATGAGTAAAATTGAGACATTATTATAAATTAATAATGATTTTAATGTTTAACTTGAATTTTTTATTTCATTATATATAAATTGTTTTTATTTAAAAAATTTAAGACATTGCAAAACTCATAGCACCCTGACCAAATCTAATAGCCAGGTATAATTTTGTCATTATTGATAAAGGTTCCCAAAATAGAGCCAGAGAAGTAGAAGACTCTGAATAGTATTGTAAAGCGAATTAAGTGGTTTAAGAGGAAGTCTGCATAATTAATCGGAAATTTGTTCATTAAATATATAAGCAAATTAGAGTAACATTTTCTTAATTAGCTCATAGTAATCTCATCTTCCATCATCAAAGCCATAATTATTTGTCATGCTTATCTCGAGATCAGTGATCGTTCACATCGTAGTCTTCGTAGCAACACAAAAAGTCAAGCTTTAGGTATAACATCTACAATCTCAGACATCTAGATTAGAGGCTGCTGTTTTCACGAAAGGTTGGCAGGGCTGTCCTCAACTTTCTAGTTAAAATTTTTAAAGAAGCGAATTTATCAAATTAAATCTGTCTTGGTGTTAATTAATACGCATCAATTTAAAATTAATTAAGACATCCCAAACTAAAATTCTTAATAGAGTAAAACTGGAACTATTATCTTTAATCATTTATAATTAAAACTCAAAAAATTTTAATCTGCCAGATTTAATTTGATAAATTCGCTTCTTTAAAAATTTTAACTAGAAAGTTGAGGACAGCCCTGCCAACCTTTCGTGAAAACAGCAGCCTCTAATCTAGATGTCTGAGATTGTAGATGTTATACCTAAAGCTTGACTTTTTGTGTTGCTACGAAGACTACGATGTGAACGATCACTGATCTCGAGATAAGCATGACAAATAATTATGGCTTTGATGATGGAAGATGAGATTACTATGAGCTAATTAAGAAAATGTTACTCTAATTTGCTTATATATTTAATGAACAAATTTCCGATTAATTATGCAGACTTCCTCTTAAACCACTTAATTCGCTTTACAATATTTAATTGATCCGATTTTGAAGTTAAAATTTAATGAATTTAAATTCTTTAATATTTTATTTAAGTAAAATAAATTTAATTTTTTAATATATTAATATGATCATAATGCTGAATTTAATAATTTATCTGGTTCTTTCTTCAACATAATCTAAAAAATTTAGAAAATAAAAAATATATAATTAATATTCGTTTCTATATATCTTGTCTGTTATTTTAATCCCAATTTCAAAAATTATTGAGAAAATTTATTAATACAATATTATTTCTTATTAAAATCATGAATTAAAATATGTTTATATAACTTTTTTCAAGTCACACTTGATTAATGCAAATTTGAACTTTATCAGCAAAAATCAGATTTAAAATTTAAAGTTAAGAATAAATTACAAGAATTAAATTTATAATGATAATTTTTTCATTCATGATTTATATTTATAATAAAAGACATATTTTCATGCATTTAAACTTTTGATATAAAAACTCCTGAAAATTTCTGATTTTATTAGAATTTTATAAATAATTTAAATTTAATATGAATAATAATAAATTAGGATTAATTCTTAAAGTAAGGAGTGAGTTCATTTTTTTGAATTTTGGTAAACTAATTAATGGTTTGAACAGTTTTAATATTATAATAATACTGAATTTCTAAATATTAATGGTAGCTTTTACTTTGGTATACTACCTACTAGAAATAGTAACAACCATTAAAAAATATTAAATTGTACAAAATGAGAAAAATAAAATCAGATTTTTATAGTCTAGTAATATAATTAATTCAATAAAAAGTTTCAGGAAAAAATGGGTTAGTGCTTTCCTGTGGGTAGATCATATTATATAATTTTTTTTCAAATTTGAAACACTTACTAAATAAAAAAAAATAATTTATTGATTCGGTCATACCTACCATTATTTCTGAGTAAATCATAAATCACTTAAAAATAACTTTCAACACATTAATTAATTTATTTTGAATCAAAATATAATGAAAATTAATAAAAAATAAGGTCCTTTAATTTTATGTTTAGTTTATATTATTTTTTTAACTAAACTAACCTTATTAGTGCTATAATTTTAACGTATTAATTTTCAATTCATTGAAAATAATTTTTGTAATATTTTCTGTATAATTTAAGTTACTTTATAGCACTAATGAGGTTAAAATAGTTAACCAGAAAAAAAAATTAAAAATTACATTATTTTCCTTATTTTCTATTGTATTTTAATTCATTTTATATCAATAAAAGTGTAAAAAATATATTTTTAAATAACTTAATAGATACTCAGATATCATGGTTAAGGGTAGGCATGATAATATCACTGAATTACCTTAATATTTAGTAATCGTCAAAAAAGTTTAATAAAAAATGATCTCTCCTCATGAGAATACTACCCAAAACTGGAAATAAAAATATTGTGCCATGTTATTAATTCAAAATAAATTATGGTTATACATTTTAATTTTAAATAACCTATAAAAACAAGGAGAAAAGCCCCTAGTTGCTTAGTTAATTCTAGATCAATCAGAATAGAGAATAAATTTAAATTTGATCATATTTTAATTAAATTATTTTACTTCTTATGTTTATTTTAATCTCTCAAAAGAACATATAAATAAAAGTAAAGTGAATTTTATTTTTCATTGGTATTTATAGTATATTTTCAAAAACTAGTGAATTCTAAAATAATTAATGCATAAACTATTTGACTAAATTAATCAAAAAATTTATCAAATGCAAACACTTTTTTATTATCTAACTTTTTAAAAAAAAAATTTAAAAAATATATTAATTGTAATAAATTTTTTTGAAAACCTAAAGCGGTTTAAAATTTCCTCTACAATAAAAAATCAAATTTCAAGGTCAATCTTTGATCAATATTTTTTAGTTTTTTTATTCTGACCAAGTCCAATAAATTTTCAAATATTTTAGGATATTATTATATGAAAAATGAAGTGTTAATATATATTTCAATATATTAAGATTATTTCTTTTAATCTTTTATTTTTAAATATATTATACAACTTAAAGGATTTGAGAAAGTTAGAAAAGTGGAGTAAGAAAATAATTAAAGATCAAATTAAAAATAGAATATTATTAATGCGGAAATTATATATAAAAATTTAAATTATTTTAATACACATATTGATTGTAAGTAAAAATTTATATATATATATGCATAAACAATAATTTTATAATTTAATAAAAAACTCTTCTCTATACGAGATTTTATTTTAAAATAATTTGCATTATAAATAGAAGTAAAAAAGATGTTTTATTATTATAAAAATAGTAAAGATTTTATTTTTACTATTTTTTAATATAAATTTCGTTTAATTTTTTTGATTTTCATAAAAAGATTAAGTTTTCATATTTTCAAGTTGCATAAAAAAAATATTTTTAAAGCCAATTTTATATATTTTAACTTAAAATTTGTAAAATTTTAATTAATTTATATTTCCAATTACTTGATTTACAATACATTTTATGAAATAATTTTAATATTTATTTTATTACAAAGTATAATTAAGAAATTAAAAATATTAAATTATAATTAAATTCAACTAACCAAACATCTATTTTATTATTTAGCCAATTTTCTTAAAAGATTAGGAAAGAATTTTAATATAAATAAAATCATACCAATTGAAAAAATAAATAGCAAATTAAAATAAAACAAAAAAAATTGTGTAGTAAAATAAAATGCATTTTAGAAAAATTAATTTATATAATAATTTATTTACAATAATTTTATTTAATAAACAAACGAATAAATTAAGATGTAATAATAAATTAAGTTAATTGTATGATTTATCCTTAGAGATAGTAATCAAAATATTATTTTACTATACTTCATAATTTACTCTGAATACATCTTAAAACCATATCATATAAAAACAATTTTTTATTAATATTTTATATCATGAAACACTTATTATACTGAGTAATTAATAATAAAATTTTATAATAAAAGTAACCTAATCGTGCAGATGTTTCTTAGAAGTAACATGAAATTTCAATTAATATTATAGAAAAGGGAATATTAAAAATATATATATTATGATTTTAAAAATTTTTAATAGAATATATTTATGAAATTTCTTTTGCAAAGCTCATTCCTTCCTCAAATGATATTTATCTTTAATTTTTTAAATCGCACTTATTACCAATAACTTTATATTATTAATATATTATATGATTTTATTAACTGCCATTACCTCGTTACCTCTTCCTATGTTCATGCAAAATTAAAAAAAATTATTGAAATTTATGGAAATTCTATTAATATTTTTAATTGAATTTTTATTCATCATATAATGATTAAGAATTTACTAAACTTTTTCAAATGAGTCTCTGTTCGTTACATCGTACACAAAAATAATTCCATGGGATCCTTTATAGAAAGCTTAAGAGACTGATAGATATCTTTTTTAGATACTATATATTTATTTATTGATATCATTTATAATAATTTCCATTCCAAATATTAATATAAAATCTTTCTTATCCAGAGGTGTCCCACAATTAAAACTTTACTAGATTTCCATTAGCACAAACCGTTTTAACTTTAATATCAACTCCAATTGTATATTAATAATTATCTTAAAAGGTATCCTCGCAATATCGGCAATTTAAGCTTGATTTTCCAACAGCCTTATCCCCGGAAATAATAAATTTCAAAAGTATTGGAATATTTGAAATTTATAAATCCTTCTTTTCTTCATGTTTTTTTAAATACTTTGTTATCATATTAAATGTTAATTGTTTAAATTATAATGTAACTTAGATTTATTGATTAAATTACATTTTAAAAATTATTATTTTTCATTATAAAAACCAATTTACTAATTTAAGTGTTTGATTTATTAGATTTCAAATTAATAAACATGTAATCTCTAATTTAGATTATCACTAATTATAAATGAGAATGTAATAAATTAATAAAAAAGATATTGAATATGAGAGGATTAGATGTAAAAAATTAATCGCTGAAAAATTAAAATTGAAAATTAAATAAATTAAGAAATATAAAAAAGTGTTACATAACTTGAATTATCAAAAATAAAGCTCATAAAGTGCCTTAAATTTATTGATTAAGTAAATATCAAGTTTTTAATAGATATTATTATTATTAAAGCAAAAATTTAATTCATATTAAATGTTAATATTAAATAAATTTTTTTAGTAATATTCACTAATAAATTTATTTCAGATATTTAATTTGCAAACTAAATATTAACATCAAACTTTTAGCAAATTTAAAGTACATATAAATCCATTTAAGGAGTTTTCGGGTTTTGATTAAAATAGTACACATTAAGTCATTAAAATATATTATATTTATTTATTATTATTTTTTATTTAATATAATCTAGGAATTTAATATGATGAACCTAATTTACATAAAGTAATAATGAATAATGTTGATATTTATATATATTATTCACCATCGTTTTTTAGGATTTAATGAGATTTTTATAAAGAAATATAATAATAATAATTAATTAGGATTGATGTAATTCTTGTTAGATATATTTAATTTAGAAATATCATGACTTAAAATTAGATAATTCATGATAATATTTATTCTGATATTCTTTTAGCAGAATAAAAATCATAATTAAATATAGAATCGTTAAAGAGTGTATCAACTGAGTTTATTAAAGAAAAATATATTTGAATTTCCAGTAAGAGCAGATATTTCATAAAAGGAAGCCCCGATTTCACTTGCATAACTCATGCCCTCCTCAAATGATATCTATCTTTACTCTATTAAATCACTTTTATTTCCTGCAACTGACTTAAAAATATATAGTAAATATTGAATGATATAGAAAAGATAAGGAAATTAAACAAAAATATTTGATAGTATAAAAGTATAATTAAAAATAAGGAAATTAAAAAATGTGAAAACATGTTTACATTATTAAATTCCTATACATTATTAACTCATTTAAATGAAATAAAAACTATAAGTGATATTTATTATTTTTTACTTTCCAAATTATCTTCTTTTTAAGCTGACTAGAACTAATGACTAATTTTCAATATTTCTCAGTTGATATATAAATTATTTGGGATAAAATAAAATTTTTATAGTAATGTTTCTAAATGTTATTTAAGCAACTTATTTTGATTTATCTAAGAATTTATTTTAAATATGATATGTTTATCTCCATACTATATTAAATAAATATATTATTTTTGATAATAAAGTAAGCGAACAAATGAAGAATAAGATGATAATAATTTAAAAATATTTACTGGACTAATATCATATAAAGTTTGATAGGGAGCAGTCTCATTTTAATTCTAGGGATTGAATATAATATATGATTTAATAAATATTATAATTATTTTATAATTTCAAAAATTCTTGAATAATTTTAATAAAATATAAACTGACCAGATATAGTTATCGTCTAAATTAAAACCTAAAATTTTATGATTTATTATTGTAATTCAGTTTAAATTTAAAATATTAGAAAGTAATTTTCTTATTCTTTCATTAATAGTCATGTTGAAAAAATCTTGGGTTATTTATTACTCTTTGGCTTGATTTTACAAATAATATAACAAAGTTGATTCACGAATTCTTGCAATTTTGTAAAAGTTTCTCTGTTTGTGATGTCATAAACAAAGATAATAATGTTGGATTTTTTGTAATAAAATTTACTAACAGCTCTTTCAGTAAATTTAAAAGAATATTATTGTTAATAATAATAATATCTCTCTAAACCTGCAGTATCCCAAATTTACAGTTTAATATTCTTGCCATTATATTCTAACAATTTTGATCATTTAATTTTATATAATTAAAATTAAATGATTAATATTTCTAATTTATATCAAAGTTATTTATAAGTTTTGATGCAAACTCCCCTCCTATTGTTTGTTTGATGTCAATAATAAATGAATCGTTTATACATCTTTGTAATGCACTAGATTTCCCTGTTTATTCATCTCCAACTAAAACAACCTTTAAAAGTTTTGGGCCATCCATATTTATTGAAATCATTAAGACTTTAAGAAATCAAATATGAATTTAAGTAAGTCAAATAAATATAATAATATTTGAAAAGTTTAAAGTTTATTTATTTAATTTCAATTCTTATCTTCTTCTTTATTTCATTTATTTCTATAACTTATTTATTTATTATTTGATATAATTTATTTTTGTTTTTACAATCTGATTATATTTTTAAAATATCGAACTTCTCTTGTATTCTCTACCAAAGTTAACTATCACTAAAATAATAAAATAATAGATAATTACCAAATTTATATTGTAGGAATACAGTTGATTTGGGAAAATGAATTATAAATTAATATATAAATGATTAAAATATTGGCAGTTAACTTTCTGGAAACCTAGACAATCAAAACCTCAAAACCCCTTAGTGAGGTTTATAAGTGTTTTGATTTGTATGGTATAGTTGGGGTCTTATTGGGGTTAGTAGAGAAAACGCAAATTTTATGTGAATCTAATGAATATTTAATGAGTATTAGTGTACTTATTTCAAACAAATTATATCTGTTTTATCTTTATAGTATCTTTTGAACTGTGCTCTCTTTAATGGGTCAAGGATATCATCTTATGATTATCGAGGATAGTTTGGAGCTCTCGCGATAATCATCTCTACTATACTTTTAATTTCTCTGCAGACATCTTCTTGCTTTATGTGTTTCTAAGCCAAACTTATTGATTGCTTTTCATGTTTAGTACCAAAGTAAGACATACTTTCCATATCAATTTCTAATATTATTGCAGCTACTGTCCAAACATCCCATTAGACAGAACTATTTGTCCACTTTTCTCTTATTGGGAAGTATTCGGGACTCCCTAGTACCTATGCTAAAGTAACAATTTCTTATCTTAAAGCTCTATTGAAATCGATTACAAATACTTCTAAAGGGCAGAGATTCAGCATTACATTTTCAGGCTTCGAATCTCTATGAAAATACCCAAGGTCATGCAACTCTTTGACACTCTTTATCATATCTGAAAGTATATCGTTTAAATCATCTGGGTATCAATTATGATAGAGATAGTCTCTCAGAGTCATTTCAATTTCTTGAGACTTAGTGCGATAAAACCATAGTTTAATATGACACCATCTAACTTAAGCAAATTCTTGCAATCTTTTCTCTAGGCCCCCCTCTCTAAGAACCATGTATTCATTAGCAAATTCGTTTTAGTACTCAAAACCCCAAAACCCTTTCAGTAGTTTGATTGAGTTTTTGATTGATAAAAGTAGACTATTAGTGCATACTTTATTAGGGTTTTAATTGGGTTTATGTAGGGGTTTAATGTTTAAATATTAGTAGTTTAAGTGAGTATATGCGAGGTTTTGGGTCAGTTTATGACAGTGAGTATATAGATTTATTGTTTAAGTTGCGATATGGATGTGATGAATATTGTGAATAAATCAAGCCTGTTCTGAATTATACGTCTATAGCAAGGCTACTCCATAAATCTCCAGCAACTGTGAGGTCTCACTGTCTATTTAGCATTGAATTTAAAGAGATAGCATCTTAATTCTAAGCCTAAGAGACCCTTAAAATTTTAGCAGCATCATATTGAATATCTTATTAATGATAAGACTCTTAAATACTGGGCTCATTTCTCTCTAGCCTAGAGGGCTGTGATGTTTCATCGCCAATTTCCTGAGCTTCACATCTCTGCTTAATCTATAGCGAATATATATAAAAAGAATGGAATATCTTACAAGACAGTCAATCGCATTAAGAGAGTGATTGACTTTAATGTTCCATTTTATAGGACTAATTTAAATTATATATTCGATTAAATGCAGAGGTCTTAAGAGCATAATATAAAGTTCCTACACGCTGATGAAGCTGTATTTACATTCAATACCTTTATATCAAGGTCTTGGTATAAAAGATATAGCAACATTGAAGTATATGATTAAAAGGTTAAGGTTTAAACTCATGCAATTCTTGGTGGAATAAGCGAAGATAATGGCCTCGAGACTTATGTTATCCACCCTCGCTCAATAAAGACTGAATAATACATAATGTTCTTATAATAACTCAGAGATAAGTACGGTGACTAAGAGATTATTCTGTTTGTAGATAACTTATCAGTTCATAAAACTAAAGACTCAAGAAAGGAATATGAAAGGCTAAATATAACACCTGTATTTAATGTTCCTTACAGCCCTTAGTTCAATGGAATTGAATTATATTGGAGGCTATTGAAAGGTCATTATAAGAAATTGCTGCTCTACCATCTGATGCATGATTTAAAGATAGATACAGTCGATTTTATTAAGAGTGCTGCTAAGAGAGTCAGCGATGAGAAAGCTAAAGTATGCGCAAGAGAAGGGAGATTTTGTGTATATAAATAAGTTTTAGATTTAAATGAATGAATAAGTTCACATATTAAATTTGCCCGTAAAGGGATTTGGCTTTTCTTTCTTTTCTTCCTCTTAAGGCTTGCTTGGGCCTATGTTTCTTTTCTTAGTGCCAGCTCCTGCATCTATGTTCATCTCTTCTGGCTTTTATAAATCTTTGAAGAGCCTCTTACTCAATTCTTGTTTTACTTGAGACTTTCTCTCTGTTTAATTTGCTGCGCTCTTTCATCAAGTATTTAGCTGTACTAGGTTTTTCTATAAAGTTATAAGACTAAGCTTACTTGAGATGAAAGGATGCTTTTAAAGTTCCTACAGCCAGGTATCACTTATTTTAATACCTTGCTTCTCTTTTTCTTCAGGAGAGATGCTGTATCGTTTCTTTTGAGCTTCTTAAATAACTTCATTTAAGTACTCAGGTTTCAGAGTTCCAAGAACACCAAAGAAGAAGTTTCTCTCTGGCAACTTATTAGAGAGCTGTAGCTTTGATGGAAGGTAGAGATCTACGTCCGGATCACTCATAGCATCGTCATATGGGTTTGTCACTGATATTTCAGGGTAGTTAGGTATCTCTATCATTCTAATTTCATTAGACTTAAAAGCTTTTTTCTCTTCATTTAGCAATGCTTTTAAGAATGATATTTTTGTTCCCTCCTGTGTTGGTAAGAACAATCCAACTATGGTTAATAAGTTAGTTATAAGTGAAAACTTACCTTGCTATACCAAGTATCTGTAAAGATCTTCTTTACTTCTGAATTTTCCTATTAAATCTTGAGATTAAATTCTCTTCATTGCATCATTCATAGACTCCATCTTGTTTCCAGTTTCTATAAATGTTAATGAAATTTAAAATTATGGATATCCATTCTAAACTTACTAAAATTTTTCTAGTAAATAGGGAGATCCACTTGGAGGTCAACCTGAATCAGATAAATAGATAAAGATGGAGGAACTTTCTCCAAGTTTCAGAGTTTGACTTCCATTTTTATCAAACTTTCTCCATTAAATTGCTCCTAATAATAATTAATTTAATTAGGTGGTGCTCCTAATTTATTTAAAACTTAATTAGGAGGTTAAATTAAATTTCATAACCGTATTAGTTGGTGCATTAAAAAAATTAAGTTTTAAAACTTCCCCTCCTAAATTTACTTGAACATATTTAGGAGCACCACCTAACTTCCCAAAACACATTTAGGTGCATTTTAATTTATAAAATGGTTGAAATAGTATATAAATTATCTCTATGTTTTAAAATATAAAACTAATGTCTCTCACTCTGTTCGCATTATACCTCTCTAAATCTTTGAGGATATGCTCTTGCTTGTGTATAAAGGTAGAATTTATACAGCTTGTATAATTATTAATAGTATTTTTAAAATGAGTGGCAACTTACTAAGAAAAGCTGCATTGCTTGGCATTAGCCAGCAAAACTTTTCTTTCATGAATTAATAGATAATTGAGACTTGTGATGCCTTTGCCTAGTATGAACCTGAAATTCTCTAACCTTAGGTCTCAGACTTTGAGTAACAATTCAGTTGTTAAATAGGAATGCAGAGCTAAGAAATTAATGCGAAGTTCCAATGAAAATGGTTGTAGAGGAGGAAGAGAAAAAAGTAATTAAAGCATTACATTTATGTGAGTAGTGTGAGAAGAACTTCACTTATAAATCTGCTCTTAAGCGTCATATCTTAGAGTAGCATTCTAACAAGCCAAAGCTCTATCTTAAGCATGATAAGATAGATGGAAAATATTTTTGCCCTTATTGCAATAAGCAATATAACCATTCAAGGGATTTAAAAGTTCACCTATGAAACCATCATGGCAAGAAGTTTGAAGTCATAGATCCTGAGACTGGTGAGGTCTTCCTTCAAAAAAGAAAGCCAAGAGACCCTTTAGAATCCTTGGAACAAAGAGCTAAGAAAGAAAATAAGCTTATTAAAGCAGTTAGAAACCTCCCAGCTTTTGAGATAGTGAAAATCACTCTGAAGATACAAGCACTAAAGCTTCCAATTTTAAATGTAATTGACCTTAAAGAATGTAAGGAAAGTTATCTTATACTTGAGGACAAGTTTGAGAAAAAAGTCATAACTGATAAGCAGTTCGCATACAAGATTTATCCATTCAACTACTTTAAATGCGATGTCAAGTATCAAATGGAATTTGTCAATGAGTACTAAGCTCTTACTAAAGCAAGGGATAGACAGTGCAGATTTATAATTAAGCTCGATGCAATACTGCTTGCTCAATATCATGTTGCTTTTCGCCTCCCTCTATATTAAATGACATTAAGAGACTACTTTTAAGATTAAAGAGTTCCAAAGTAGCTACCTCTTATTCTAACAAATGTTTGCAAAGCATAGAAGAGCTGCACACTTTAGGGTATGTTCATAGAGACTTGAAGCCTGAGAATATTTGCTTGACTTTTCACCTCTCAGAGTAGTAATAATTGATTTCAATAGATCATAAAAAGAGTTGAAGCTTCAGGACTTGGCAACGTTTATGGTACTCCTGGATACTTTCCAGAAAGGGAGGACTGGAGATATGGTGATATTGAGTGGGATGTATGGGCTCTAGCAGCAATTATTGGTGAATGCGATATGCAAAGAAATGATTACTATTGCTGTAAGAGAGAGAAAGATTCAAAGCAGAGAATACAACAATATCTAGACTAGAATAAGATAAAAGGTAAAATGAAGATATGGCTGAGCAGATTATCTTAAGACCA
>ARYC01005927.1:0-13397 GCA_000711775.1 Oxytricha trifallax | reverse complement strand
TATTATCTCTAAATCAATTATTTATTGTTTTATTGTTAATATTTAATCTTCTACAATTCTTATAGTCTGTTTGCTGGAGATTATAAAGAATTAATTTTATAGATACAAACAAGATTTTTTTAATAAGCTGAGATTTTAAATAAATAAATAATTCTTATAATAGAAATAGTGAAAATGGAAATCTTCTAGAAAGCTCAATTATATCCATTCTACTTCAATTGTACCTCCATAGGGTGTTTAAAATTTTTCTTTTATGTTTATTGCTCTTCAGTTGGATCTTTCTCGCATTAACTTTTCAAAAGATCTAGGACCTTTGTAAGATTATATTTTTTTAAAAAATGTTTTTGTAACTAAATTTTTAATGAAATGACACTAAATTTCTTTATCAACCATATTTTTATTATTAATCTCATTATTTAACTTTGTTTAATTATTTCAAACAAATTGACTTTATGAAAAAAAGTATCGTAATCTATTATATCGTTTAAATTACCTAAAGTATTTTACTACTAGTACTATATCGTTTATTTATCGAAAATGAGCCTTCAATGCTGTGAAATTATATCAATAAGTGGCATTTTATATTATAGTTTATCAAAAAATATTTTTTCACATAATGTCAACATTTATTTATTTTTTTTTAAATTATTAAAAAGCTCTCTATTCCTTGTTCATTATTGATAAAAACAAATGCTCATTAAAAATTATTTTTATACCTTTTTATTCATTATAAATATTTTAATAATTTTATATGAATATAGCCTATATTTTTGGGAGTAGCAGTTGAACACACTAGCTACTTCTTCAATATATATTAATTTGATTCTTAAATTATTTAAGTAATGAAATCTAAAAATATATTTCTCCTTTTATTAATCAATAATATTTTATGATTTGAGACATAATTAAATATGATAGGTCCTTTGACCTATTTAAATTCTTAATACCATTATTTTTAAAAATGTTAAAAGCTGTTTAGAATTATAATTAGTTTTTTTTAAAATTATTTTATTTAACTTGTTTGCGTGTGATAAGCGCTGCATATTTTAGAGTTATTCTTGACTCATCAAGAATCTAATTATAAGATTTTTAATTGTTCCTCTATTTTAGGTTTTTATTTTGAACAAATTTCTTATTTTTAGAATCAAGCAACACATTGTCAGATTAAATATTAAGAAGTCTAAATAATAACTTCTTAATATATTTACAACAGTTCAAGCCTACTAAAATTTTAAAATCTGTAAGTATTAATGCTAAATCTAAAACGAATATTAAAATGAGGCACCCTTTCTAGATGGAGGTAACCTTGTGGAGAGAATGATATTTAATTAAAAAATTCAAGATTCTCAAGATTCTATATACATTTACCTTAAATCCTTTAGGAACTTATAAGTCTATTTGGAATGAATCTATGTTATTATATGTAATGTAAACTATTGATAATTCATAGGCACTTCAATCTTTGATATTGCCTATAATAATTTAGCTTGTGTTAGTAAGATTCTCACTTTGTAATTTTGATTATCAAAGTATTTACAATTATTAGATTTATTTAAAAGAATTTATGCCATATGATTAGTAACTCATTTTCTCATAATTATGTTGGCCAATAAAGCATGAATGTTTAAGGTGTCTCATGAAGATAAATTTGAACAAAAGAATTTAAATTATTTTGTTTTTGATTTTTGGTGTTCGATATAACATTTACTTTTTAATTTAAATTCTAAAATTTAAATAATTTGTTTTCATAAAAAAAGTAAAAAAGAGGTTAGCAATAAATACTATGAGTATTCAAAATTTTGACGATTAAAATTTTTATAAATTAAGTTATTAAACTGCAAATCGAATGAAATATTAAAAGAATCAGATGAAATTTTTTATTATTTAGAACATTCATCGAACTTTCAAATTTCTCTAATAAAATGGTAACAACCTATTTTTCATTTTACACTTAATATAGAGACTTGAATTAACTTTTTAAAAAAATTGTATTAATATGAAATGTGAGAAAATTCATTTAAATACCTATCAACTTCAATCTACAGTTGCCATTTATTTGATAAAGTTTAATTAAGTAATAATATACAACACATAAAAAAAAATTATTTTTAAATATATGGAAAAATTACTCAATTAACAAAGAAAATGGATCACCGTAAGAAGTTTAATTATAAATTTATAAGGTTTGTACTTTAACACAGAATTTAAAAAACTTCTAAAACTCTTCTTTCAAAATAGTAGAAATAAATTTTAAATCAATGAATGTTCTTTATTAAATATCTTTATTATATTAAGATTATAAATATATATGAACATTTTTACTTTTTTTTAAATAATTCTTTTTAGTTATTTAATTTTGGTTTATAAGGAATTAAATATGGCTATACTAATATTAATTTTATTCTTAATCTAAACATATCAGTTTTATTGATGCAATAAATCACCGAATTTATTTGTTAGATTTTTTTCTAAGCCTCACTAAATTTGCAACGACTTAAAAAGCAAGGAATGTTACAGCAAATAGTTTAATTTGGAACAAGTAAGGATAGATATAGACAATAAACTTCTGGAATCAGTGCAAGAGTAATTAGTATACTTAATTTAAAAGAGAAAACGAGAGAATAAGAAATTTAGGTTAGAATAAATTGACTGCAAAGAAACAAAGATTTAAAATAAATTGGCAAATAAAAATAGAAATAATATGCTTAATAATAAACTGAATATAAAACTTAAATTCAAAAAAATCTTAGAATTATTCAAGCGAACTATCACGCTTTAAATATAGACAATTTTAGGAATAAAAAAAGTAGTTTTTTAATTTAAAATTTTATGGGAATATCCAAATGTTTTAATTACAGATTTAAGTTTTAGATAGAATGCTTAAGATCCATTATTAAAAAATTTGTTATAAGCAAAAATGAAGAAAAATATTTTGACAATGTTCTTCATGCTTACTCAAATATTATCAAAGCTAAGAGAGGAAAAGCATAATTAAAGCCAGATTAGCTTAGAAATACTAAAAGCAATAATCCCAATAACAAAAATTATAGAATTATTTGCAAAGGACTACATATTTATTATAAAAGACAGAACTGCAGGAAAATTAATTAGTGATAACCTTTATGGAAAAAATTTAGACATTGAGGATATAGTTTTAAAACTTATTAACACTAATTAAATTAAAAATATATATATCTAAATAAAATATTATATTTAATAATTATTTATTACTTAAACAAACAGCTCTGGTAAACTTTTTTATTAGGTGTAATCCTACAATTATTCAGAATAAGATTAAGATTATTTTGAGAGCTCTAAGTTAGATTTATTTATATAAAATTGCTATTATGAATAACCTTTTCGAAACTACATATTTAAAATATTTTTTAATTAATAAATAACATAATTAACCATTAAATATAAAGAATGTTTTAGCGAATTAAACAATTTTTCTTTGTTATACAGATATTTTCAATTAAGACAAAATAATTATAAATAATGCTAAATTAATTTATATGCAAATAACTTTTTGACTTCCTTTAAAAATTTTAGAGCGGTACAATTGATTATCTGTAATTATTTTAGTTAAGTTTAATATATATTCGAGATTCATATAATCACTTTTGCACTTATGCTAATTTTACATAGAAAATATAATAATCTGTTAATTATAGAATTTATATAATGATTTGCTCTAATAATTTTTTTAACCACAAAAAAGGCATTTTAGGATACCTAGAATATGTTTCTATAATTCTATTTAGATATAATAAATCTATAAGAAATTAAAATATATACTACGCGAGGTTATTTAAAATTTTAATAGTTAAATAAGGTTCACTCTATTCTTTTGGGTAAAGTAGTGTACTGAATAAATGTTCAAAATATTGTTTATTATATTAAACTTAAAAAAATTATGATGATGATTTATACTATATAGATTAGTATAAATTTTAATAAATATTAATATTTAATACGAAAAATATTAGTAGAATAAGAAGATATGAAATACTCAAATTAACATTTTAAAGATAATTTTTGTTATATAATTTTGTACATTTTACTAATTGCTTAAAAAATTTTGTCACTCATAGGAATTAACCCATAAGTTTAAATTTAAATTCCTAATTTATGCCCATCGATTTATCTGTTAAAAATTCCTGTTTTATGAAATAATTTGGTTTTACATAGTATTGAAGTAATTAAAAGAAACTGAAAAAGCAAATTGAAGAATTTTAAAATAGTTAGATGAATAGCGCCATGAACTTAAAGAAATAACAGTATACGATATATCTTATATAATTAAGAAAAGCTAATAAACTAAGAGGATTAGGTTAAAGATCTAAGAAATGAGCTGCAAGTAATCAATCAGAATGACAATGAATTGGACATAATTTATTAAATTTTACAAGTGAAAATTTAAAAGAGGTACTGATATGGCAAGAAGGTAAAAAATAATAGAATTTATTCAATATGATTAAATTTATAATTATTTAAATAATAAAGCTTAAGAATGAGTTAATGCATAATATATTTTATTAAATTTATTATTTATATTCCCAAATTCTTCTATAAAATTTATTCATAGGGTTTTATATATCCGTTGCTAATAGGAAAGTGCTAATGCCACAAGAAAATTAATGTATCCATTTCATTTATTCCAGGTTCTTAAAATTAGTTTGTGGTAAGTGGTAATTTTTTTTAACTTAGAGAGTTGACTTGACATAGCAACTGTCTAAAACAAAATAAAACCGAAAATAATAAAAACAGGAAAAATAGGAAATTAATAATAAAGAATATTATAACTTAAATATTTAAAAATGCTATAATTTCTAATCAGAAAATACAAGAAGGATTGACTATATAAGTTGACTTAAATTTTAGTTAAAGGCTGCTGAAAAATTCATAAAAAAATCAAAATCAAACTAAGAACTTAAATCCAGATTAATTTTTTGGAAAAAAAATTGACTCATAAAGCCATATTTACTAAATCAATATGGTTTTTATAAGGATAGTTCAGAGATTCGAGATTTATAAATTAATTGATAAAATACTCTTTAAATATGATGGCGATTCATTTTAATTTAATTTCAATTAAATTCTTTGAAAGTTCTGTTATTTGAGCTTTTAGTTATAGCATAGATGAAAATCCTCTGACCTTTTATGCTTTAATTTTCTGCGTTTTTTCTCCAATCATTAGGGACGATTTTAAATAAAACCTCAGATCTTGAATATTAACATAATTTTGAAAACAGAAAAAAACTTATCAAATGTAGACATTTCAAATGATAAGGATCCGATCATAGTAAGTTTAATTAAAGAAGTTTTATTTTTCTTAAAAGCTACTAATTTCAAATCTTCTTCTCCAATTTTTAAAAGCTCTGGCAGGATTTTTTCATAGATTAAGTAGAAAATACTCTAAGTGTCTTATTTCCAATTGTTAATTTGATATTCATCTTATTCACTAATAGATATTCCAGATTTAAAATATATTCAGCATATCCTTTTTAATAGACTCAATAATTTTTCATTCCTAAAAATCCTCAAAACTTCATTTGCTTATTTGATGATATCATTTTTATTTATATTTTTCAAAAAAAACACTATTCAAAATTTTCTTAGCTGCAAATTGGCTGGAAAGGGTAATCCTCTGATTGTTTGTACTCATAACTAGAATGTTAAGTTTCTTATAAAGCAAATTATTACATAAAAAAAATAGGTAAATTAAGAGAAATTCAAATCAATGAGAAAAAAAAATAAATATAAAAGTATTGTTTTTGATATTTGATAAATTAAACTTAATATGCAGTTCAAAGCATTTCATGATAGTTATAAGAGATACTCAATGAGGCTAGGTGTCAATTAAATCATATATTACGATGAAGTTTTACTTAAAAGCCAAGATTCGATCCATTATTTAATTGCCAACTAGTAATGAATTAGCGCTTCCAGGTAACAAAGTAACTCCAAGGTCATCGTCTTCATCTTCCTAATTATCGATATTTACTCTTTAAAAGCATCCAACTAGAAGTGCAACTAAAATCTAAATATCCTGGCTACGATAGTTTTTAATAAATGCATTCTATTAAATTCTGGCTTGTTTTTTTTTAGCCAAAGATGTCCAGAATTCAATTTTTAAGTGCAATGATATTCTCAATGTCGCTGCTAGCTCATTAAGCAGTTGCATTACATATATTTTTGAATTGATACTAAATCATCTCGTATTTTACTATCCATGCTTGTTGTTCATTATATTAAATTTATCAAATAAAATACAATTATGTTATATTTAAGCTTTTTTTCTCATTGATATGAATTTCTCTTAATTTACCTATTTATTATTATTTATTTTATCGTTATCTCTAAAATTTATTTTCAAATAAATTCTTATTTCCTTTATTAATTTTTCTATCTTAAGTTCTCAGTTTCTGTAAGTGCTGTTTATTGTTTTATTAAAATATTAATATGACATCATCTTATTTTAAAATGTTTATGCATTTAAATTTTAAAGCAGTTCCCTTAAATCAATAAACTTATTATACTTTAGGCTAATAATATAAATATATTTTAGATTATTTATTACCTTAAATTTTTTTATTAGCTCCTAATTTGTTGAAACCAATTTTTTATTTTACTTATAGTTATTTGAATCATTTTCAGAAATTTAATTGAAAAGATCTTTACTCAAAGATTTGTTGACTTCATTTTTTAGCTTTTATCAATTAACACGTGGAATCCCCTGAAATTAATTATGACAGCGTAATTCTTTTTTTTATAGCATAATATAATTTGTCTCAGAAACTTATTTAATCAAATTAGCTTGAATTATTATAGACCATGCTTCATTTTAGAGTCAAAATTATAAATTAATGGCTGTCAAAGGTTGTATTTAGCAGCATTAATTTAATTATGTTTTTTCAATTAATTTTCTTATAAAAAAAATATAAAAATAGTTATTTTGAATATAATTATGATTTTTGTTGAATTATTTTATTATAAAGATTTTATTCTTTTTCAGGGTAAATTAATTGTATTATTATTATTCAAAACCTAGTTAAACAATTTTTTTATAATAATAAAAACGTTTTTATAATAAGGTTACTATTACTCTTTTAATAAAATATTTCTAAACTACTGTAAGAAATGGAAAGAATTATATAACAAGTTTATATCCACTAAATAATAGTGAAAATAAGGAGTAAAAAAGAATTGTGCGATTATTTAATTCAGGATTGCTCGACTAATTTCTAAAATTTAAAATATACTCTTTATTTTCAAAATATTATAGATGGAAGGAAGTAAGCCTTTACGAGGCTATGACTTAAAGAATTAAAACTGAATAACTTTGTAATTTCATCATTTATATTGATTGAAAATTGTATCTCTTTTCTAAAGGTAAAACTGGATTGCTTAAATATATACAGTGCTAATGTGAATAGTTGCATCCTCTATTAAAGATGGATCAGTGACGTTATATTATTCTATAATCAGAAAGAAGTTCTCTTAATTGATTTATGATGCGAAATTGAAACGACGAGAAATAGAACTGCTCAAGAAATAAGGAAAATGAGGAAAAAATATTGCCTTTCAAAGAAAATACTTAGATGAAAATGAAAGAACAATGGATAAGTCAATTAAATTAAAGACGAAATAAGTGAATTGATAAATAACAAAGATTTTGTCATGTAAATTCATAAATTAGAAACTATAGATGGTGAAGGTAAAATATAAACTTAGAAGGTTCTTAGCATAAGAATAATTCATGATATAAATTACCTAACTCAACTTTATTTGACAAAATATAACATTCCATGACAACTCTAAAAAACTTTAAAGTAAAAATTAAAATTTTTATTTTATTAAATTCATGAAATTTATTACAGATAAAAAGTTTCAAGCTATTCTTAACAATAATAATTTACAAATTTAAAAAAATTTATTAATTTAAAAGCATTGTGTTTAAAAGGTAAATAGCATTTATTACAACTTAAACTTGTTCAAATTATAAAATTTTATCGAATTATAACAAAAGAATATGTTAGAAATTTTATCAATAAAACATTATAACAATTTATTCATGCACCTCTTTCCTTTAGTATACAAAATTAGAAAATTAAATAATAAGAATAAAATTGTTACAGTTATGAATAATTTTTTATACCAAGAATAATCTTATATAAATATTATAATAAGTAAATCTAAAGAAAAATCATAAATTAATAGGGTTAATAATAATAAACATTATTTTAAATGAGTTTGTTATATTTTTTTAATATTTTTTGTTATTCTTGCTATAGTTTATTCAATTCTAATGAACTTTTTTTAGTAATTATTTAAATAATAGAGAAAATAAGTTATTAATATTAAAGGTAGATATTGATAAAATGAAGATTATTCAAGAAAGGAATAGTATAAACCCAGATACTGTTAATAATAATTTTAACTAAAATTAGAAACCCATACAACCATATTAGTAAGCTAAGAAATAAACAATATTAAATGTAGCATGGGTAAAAAAATATAGCAGCAAAATAATTTAGTAGATCAAAGTATTTAAATAAAAATTCTTAAGAAAAACCTTCAGATTACACTGGTGAGCTTACTTAATAATGATAATAAAATTAATATAAGAAGAATGAAAAAAAGAGGACTAAGATAATAAATATACTAAAAAGAAAATTATAAATCTGTCAACGTTAAATTAAAAAAGGAATTTTATATGAATGCTTTTCAGCAATGTTGAAACTAGCTAATAACAATCTTAAATGCAAATGAGAGAAAATGATCCACTCCTGGAAAATAAGTAACCAAATAGCTATAAACATTTAAGATAAAAAATTTGGTTAGAAATAAATCAAAGCTATTTTGCATTAGTAGAGATTAAGGAAGTAATTATTCATAAAAATTACCTCAAAATTAATAGAAAATTCATATGGTTTTTATGATAATTAATTCATAATAGCTTAATATTAAAACCAAATTTCGATACAATTTTTCCTGAATTAATTTAATTAGAGAAATTCATAATATAATTGTTTCAAGGATTAACTTAATAAGTTTTTGAATTAAAAGTGACAGAAATTGATAGGCTAAATGCCAGAGATGCTATAAAAATCTCAATGAAAACTTATCTAAAAGGTATAACATAACTATAAATAATTAGAATAATCTACAGGAAAATTAGCATGAAATTAATATCCAAATGATATGATATTGATATTTATGAAAAAGATGATATTAAAGATAAGTTTAGGAGCTTGCTAAAAATATGAAATACTTATCACGAACTATGGTAGTTACATCATAAGAATGGTTACAAATTAGGCAAAAAAGATTTACATAACTTTATCAAAGCTAGAAGCAAATAAATGATTAAAATACAAACCTAAATCAAACTGCTGTTATAATAGAAAAAGATATTCAAAAATCAAATATCTTCCCAATAATTAAAAAACAAAAAAAAAGTCTAGCCTTTTAATTTAAAAATAAATTTGGACTAAATAAATTCAAAATGTGCTGATCTTTAAATAGTTTAATTGTTATTTTGAAATTATATTTATCATCATTAATCTTGCTAATAGCAGAGTAATTTGTATTGAATAAGCAGACTTAAGAAGAATTTAGACAAAATAAATAGGAAAACGAATTAAAATGGCATGTTACATTCGTTATATCAAGCTTAATCCAAGTAAAATAAAAACCTTTAACAACTAAAAGAATCGAATTCGAACAAAACAATAGTAAGATTCTACCCCTAAAATAATTATGTCTAATTCGTATTAATTTATGGGAAGTATTCATTTTAAACAATATAGGGAAGATATTTATTTAAGTTAAAGAAAAATATTAAATTATTATTTAAATATATAGGTTTAAAATTTTACTCCATCATATAAATTTACGCAATAACTTTTTGAAGCACTTAAAAAAATTTAAAATCATTGAGTTGTGGGGTTTAATTTCTCCATCTTACCTTAAATTCTCATCAATGTGTACATATCTGCTTATGTTTTATATTAATTATCCAACAATAAAATAATTTAGAAATAAAAAAATAGTAATTTAAGAAAAAAAACGATATTTATTTGATGAAAGAATGGCTAAGAATTTGAAAGAAGGAAAATGTAAAATTGGTTTAAAATTCAAAACTAAAATCAAATTGAGGAAAGAGAATTAAATTTAATAACCAGTTACAAAATTAATAGTTTGAAAAGCTGTAATTGATAATGATAAAAAAACTTTGTTTGAAGCTACATCAGTTTTGAATAAGTAATTATTTGATTACCTCACAAAGAAATACTAATTGACTCAATTGAAGAATTGATTGTGAGATGACCATCCCTTTGGCAATAATCATCTGACCAGACAATAAATCCTATGCTTAAAGCAAGGTGGATGTTACTGAGAAAGAATACAATAAGACAGATAATGATTACTAAATATTAATTAATAATAAAAAAAGTAGATTGATTAAATAACAATTTTTTTAAAATTATTTTTTAGTCCCACAAATATACTTTTTTGATTTAGAAAGTACGGCTTTTCTTTAAGAAATCTGCTTAATCTTCAACAATTAAGACTAGAAGCAGGGAGGAGCATAAAAAGTTTAGCTTTTGCAAAGATCAAACTGCTAAATTATAATGTTGTTCGTCTGTACTTAAATCTTCAAAATACAGAATTAATCTCAGAGATAGCTCTAACAGTAATCTTAGCAATTTTTAGTTAAAAGTCGATGGACTCCAAATTGCCACCATTTAAGCCTTTTTTCTTCAAAGTCTCAATATAGAGAGATTTTTCAAATAGATTTTGACTCTAATTTAAATCCTTACATTTATGATTCAAGATACTTGATATATTAATTTATTTTTTGAATTTTCTGGCTGTAGAACTTTACATTAAATAACAGAAAAGAATTTCAAAGCGTGATTAAGAATGAAAAGTCAGAATAAGACGAAGCAAAAAATTTCTTAATTAGGGAAATGAAGATTTTTAATTAAATTTAAGATACTAACTACTGATACGATTTACTAAACTTCAACGAAAAATTAAATAATTAACTTTTCATATAAACATATTATAAAGGAATCATCATTTTCATCATTTCTTAATATTGTTAACATATAATTCTTATGATCATTTTAAATCAAAATTAAAAAGCTTATTATAATAAAAATTTATTAAATAATTATAACAAGAATCAGTAAAGATAAGCAGAGTTAATTAAGAATTGCCAAAAACTATTTCCAAAAATTTTCTAATTAAATTAGAGACTACAAAATTAGAAAAGTTATAGATTTGTCTATTTTCAAATTTATCTCAAAGATACTCTACTGAAATATTTTTAATTTAAGTTAATTAAGATTTATGGTGATGTAGTTAATAAATTTTAATTTATAAAAACTAATCTTAAATATATTATAAGAAAAATCAATAAATAAGGATAAGAAGGTATTTTTGGTGTAGATTGATTGAAATATTAATAATGAGATGTCTAGTAATTTCTTTTATTATTTCTTTTATCGATTATGTAAGTTGAAAAATAAAAAATTGTCAATATCTTAAATTAAAACAGAATATATTTAGTTTATCATTAACAAAAATAGAAATGATCGATCCCAATAAACGATAGCACTTTAAGGAAATGTAATACTCTGTATTCATTTTTAAACTCTATTTCGTTGATTTATACTTATTTTTGTTATTAGGCTACAAATTAAACCAAATTTTCATAATTAAAAATAATATAATTTATGAAATTTTAAGAACTAGAACCAAAAAAAGAATACATGCATTCAAAATGATAATGATAATACTAAGAAGAAGCCTCAAAAGATTATAAATCACAAATAAACAAAACAGTACATAATTAATTTTTAATTATTGTACAGACTAGATCTGTTTAAATAAAATTATTTGAAAAAAAAACTATGTAAATATTATTTCATATAATAATAAATAGAGACAGTTAGAATACAAAAAACAAAATGAAAAAACTTTCTTATTTTTTATACATTTTCTGTATTTAATTTAAAATACATAACAACTTTCAATTAAATGACAATTTTTGTATATTTAACTTAAACTATTTCCTATTATTTTAAATTTTAGCAATTAGAATGATAATAACATGGATATATTTTATAAAGGTTTTATAATGTAAATTTAAAGAATACCATGCTTAATTTTAATGAAATTAACAAAATATATATATATATCAATTATTTTTTAATAGATATTATTCCTAAAATCTAAATCTTTTGAAAATTATTTAGTTATTGTAACTTATTCTGACTTTTGTAATTTCAAACTTTCTTATTTTTTATAAACACTTTCAATAATTTCTACTTATTTAATTGTGTTGCAAACATTCTTTAATTTGTATTATCTTTATGCTGTCAATAATTTAGCGTGTATTTTTGGCAAAATTATCATTTAGAAAAATGATACCTTTTAATGTCAAGTAGAATCAAAACCCCAAAACCCTTTCAGTAGTTTGATTGAGTTTTTGATTGATAAAAGTAGACTATTAGTGCATACTTTATTAGGTTTTAATAGGGTTTATGTAGGGTTTTAATGTTTGAATATTAGTATTTTAAGTGAGTAAATGCGAGTTTGGGGTCAGTTTATGACAGTGAGTATATAGATTTATTGTTTCAGTTGCGTTATGGATGTGATTAATATGGTGATTAACTCAGACCTATTCTTAATTATCCATCAATAGCAAGTCTACTTCTTAAATCTCCTGCAACTGTGAGGTCTCACTGTCTATTAGCATTGAATTTAAAGAGATAGCAGCTTAATTCTAAGCCTAAAAGACCTCGAAAATTTTAGCAGCATCATATTGACTATCTTATTAATGATAAGACTCTTAAATACTGGGCTCATTTTTCTCTAGCCTAGAGGGCTGTGATGTTTCATCGCCAATTTCCTGAGTTTCACATATCTGCTTAATCGATAGCTAACATATATAAAAAGAAGGAATATCTTACAAGACAGTCAATCGCATTAAGAGAGTGATTGACTTTAATGTTCCATTTTATAAGGATAATTTAAATTATATATTCGATTAAATGCAGAGGGCTTTTACTAATAATATTAAGTTCATACACGCTGATGAGGCAGTATTCACGTTTAATACCTTCATATCAAGGTCTTGGTATAAAAGATATAGCTACATTGAATTATATGATTAAAAGGTTAAGGTTTAAACTCATGCAATTCTTGGTGGAATAAGCGAAGATAATGGCCTCGAGACTTATGTTATCCATCCTCGTTCAATAAAGACCGAATAATGCATAAAGTTCTTATAATAACTCAGAGATAAGTACGCCGACTAAGAGATTATTCTGTTTGAAGATAACTTATCTGTCCATAAAACTAAAGACACAAGGAAGGAA
>ARYC01005926.1:0-20191 GCA_000711775.1 Oxytricha trifallax | reverse complement strand
CAAGTCATTGGCTCCATCAGTGGGTACATAACAATATTTTGTAGAAAAGCATAAAAAATAATGATGCCAATCATATTCATTGTTGTATAGAAAATTGGCGAGAGTATAAAACATGAATGAAATCATTTAGACAAAAAGTGCTCCATTGGAGCTCTTTATTTTAAAGCGTTCTAAACTTCTGCACCTTGAAAAGTGCTCACAAGTCATTGGCTCCATCAGTGTGCATAACAATATTTTGTAGAAAAGCATAAATAAAAAATGATGCCAATCATATTCATTGTTGTATAGAAAATTGGCGAGAGTATAAAACATGAATGAAATCATTTAGAGAAAAAGTGCTCCATTGGAGCTCTTTATTTTAAAGCGTTCTAACTTCTGCACCTTGAAAAGTGCTCACAAGTCATTGGCTCCATCAGTGGGTGCATAACAATATTTTGTAGAAAAGCATAAATAAAAAATGATGCCAATCATATTCATTGTTGTATAGAAAATTGGCGAGAGTATAAAACATGAATGAAATCATTTAGAGAAAAAGTGCTCCATTGGAGCTCTTTATTTTAAAAGCGTTCTAAACTTCTGCACCTTGAAAAGTGCTCACAACTCATTGGCTCCATCAGTGGGTACATAACAATATTTTGTAGAAAAGCATAAATACGAAATGATGCCAATCATATTCATTGTTGTATAGAAAAATTGGCGAGAGTATAAAACATGAATGAAATCATTTAGAGAAAAAGTGCTCCATTGGAGCTCTTTATTTTTAAAGCGTTCTAAACTTCTGCACCTTTAAAAGTGCTCACAAGTCATTGGCTCCATCAGTGGGTACATAACAATATTTTGTGGAAAAGCATAAATAAAGATGATGCCAATCATTTTATTGTTGTATAGAAAATTGGCGAGAGTATAAAACATGAATGAAATCATTTATAGAAAAAGTGCTCCATTGATGCTGTTTATTTTAAAGCGTTCTAAACTTCTGCACCTTGAAAAGTGCTCACAAGTCATTGGCACCATCAGATGGTACATAACAATATTTTGAAGAAAAGCATAGAAAATGATTCCAATCTTATTCATTGTTGTATATAGAAAATTGGCGAGAGTATAAAACATGAATGAAATCATTTAGAGAAAAAGTGCTCCATTGGAGCTCTTTATTTTTAAGCGTTCTAAACTTCTGCACCTTGAAAAGTGATCACAAGTCATTGGCTCCATCAGTGGGTACATAACAATATTTTGTAGAAAAGCATAAATAAAAAATGATGCCAATCATATTTATCGTTGTATAGAAAATTGGCGAGAGTATAAAACATGAATGAAATCATTTAGAGAAAAAGTGCTCCATTGGAGCTCTTTATTTTAAAGCGTTCTAACTTCTGCACCTTGAAAAGTGCTCACAAGTCATTGGCTCCATCAGTGGGTGCATAACAATATTTTGTAGAAAAGCATAAATAAAAAATGATGCCAATCATATTCATTGTTGTATAGAAAATTGGCGAGAGTATAAAACATGAATGAAATCATTTAGAGAAAAAGTGCTCCATTGGTGCTCTTTATTTTAAAGCGTTCTAAACTTCTGCACCGTGAAAAGTGGTCACAAGTCATTGGCTCCGTCAGTGGGTACATAACAATATTTTGTAGAAAAGCATAAATAAAAAATGATGCCAATCATATTCATTGTTGTATAGAAATTGGCGAGAGTATAAAACATGAATGAAATCATTTAGAGAAAAAGTGCTCCATTGGAGCTCTTTATTTTAAAGCGTTCTAACTTCTGCACCTTGAAAAGTGCTCACAAGTCATTGGCTCCATCAGTGGGTGCATAACAATATTTTGTAGAAAAGCATAAATAAAAAATGATGCCAATCATATTCATTGTTGTATAGAAAATTGGCGAGAGTATAAAACATGAATGAAATCATTTAGAGAAAAAGTGCTCCATTGGAGCACTTTATTTTAAAGCGTTCTAAACTTCTGCACCTTGAAAAGTGCTCACAAGTCATTGGCTTTATCAGTGGGTACATAACAAAATTTTGTAGAAAAGCATAAATAAAAAATGATGCCAATCATATTCATTGTTGTATAGAAAATTGGCGAGAGTATAAAACATGAATGAAATCATTTAGAGAAAAGGTGCTCCATTGGAGCTCTTTATTTTAAAGCGTTCTAAACTTCTGCACATTGAAAGTGCTCACAAGTCATTGGCTCCATCAGTGGGTACATAACAATATTTTGTAGAAAAGCATAAATAAAAATTGATGCCAATCATATTCATTGTTATATAGAAAATTGGCGAGAGTATAAAACATGAATGAAATCATTAAGAGAAAATGTGTTCCATTGGTGCTCTTTATTTTAAAGCGTTCTAAACTTCTGCACCTTGAAAAGTGCTCACAAGTCATTGGCTCCATCAGTGAGTACATAACAATATTTTGTAGAAAAGCATAGAAAATGATGCCAATCATATTCATTGTTGTATATAGAAAATTGGCGAGAGAATAAAACATGAATGAAATCATTTAGAGAAAAAGTGCTCCATCGGAGCTCTTTATTTTAAAGCGTTCTAAACTTTCTGCACCTTGAAAAGTGCTCACAAGTCATTGGCTCCATCAGTGGGTACATAACAATATTTTGTAGAAAAGCATAAAAAATAATGATGCCAATCATATTCATTGTTGTATAGAAAATTGGCGAGAGTATAAAACATGAATGAAATCATTTAGACAAAAAGTGCTCCATTGGAGCTCTTTATTTTAAAGCGTTCTAAACTTCTGCACCTTGAAAAGTGCTCACAAGTCATTGGCTTTATCAGTGGGTACATAACAAAATTTTGTAGAAAAGCATAAATAAAAAATGATGCCAATCATATTCATTGTTGTATAGAAAATTGGCGAGAGTATAAAACATGAATGAAATCATTTAGAGAAAAAGTGCTCCATTGGAGCTCTTTATTTTAAAGCGTTCTAACTTCTGCACCTTGAAAAGTGCTCACAAGTCATTGGCTCCATCAGTGGGTGCATAACAATATTTTGTAGAAAAGCATAAATAAAAAATGATGCCAATCATATTCATTGTTGTATAGAAAATTGGCGAGAGTATAAAACATGAATGAAATCATTTAGAGAAAAAAGTGCTCCATTGGAGCTCTTTATTTTAAAGCGTTCTAACTTCTGCACCTTGAAAAGTGCTCACAAGTCATTGGCTCCATCAGTGGGTGCATAACAATATTTTGTAGAAAAGCATAAATAAAAAATGATGCCAATCATATTCATTGTTGTATAGAAAATTGGCGAGAGTATAAAACATGAATGAAATCATTTAGAGAAAAAGTGCTCCATTGAGCTGTTTATTTTAAAGCGTTCTAAACTTCTGCACCTTGAAAAGTGCTCACAAGTCATTGGCTCCATCAGTGGGTACATAACAATATTTTGTAGAAAAGCATAAATAAAAATTGATGCCAATCATATTCATTGTTATATAGAAAATTGGCGAGAGTATAAAACATGAATGAAATCATTAAGAGAAAATGTGTTCCATTGGTGCTCTTTATTTTAAAGCGTTCTAAACTTCTGCACCTTGAAAAGTGCTCACAAGTCATTGGCTCCATCAGTGAGTACATAACAATATTTTTGTAAAAAGCATAGATAAAAAATGATGCCAATCATATTCATTGTTGTATAGAAAATTGGCGAGAGTATAAAACATGAATGAAATCATTATAGAAAAAGTGCTCCATTCGAGCTGTTTATTTTAAAGCGTTCTAAACTTCTGCACCTTGAAAAGTGCTCACAAGTCATTGGCTCCATCAGATGGTACATAACAATATTTTGTAGAAAAGCATAGATAAAAAATGATGCCAATCATATTCATTGTTGTATAGAAAATTGGCGAGAGTCTAAAACATGAATGAAATCATTTAGAGAAAAAGTGCTCCATTGGAGCTCTTTATTTTAAAGCGTTCTAACTTCTGCACCTTGAAAAGTGCTCACAAGTCATTGGCTCCATCAGTGGGTGCATAACAATATTTTGTAGAAAAGCATAAATAAAAAATGATGCCAATCATATTCATTGTTGTATAGAAAATTGGCGAGAGTATAAAACATGAATGAAATCATTTAGAGAAAAAGTGCTCCATTGGAGCTCTTTATTTTAAAGCGTTCTAACTTCTGCACCTTGAAAAGTGCTCACAAGTCATTGGCTCCATCAGTGGGTGCATAACAATATTTTGTAGAAAAGCATAAATAAAAAATGATGCCAATCATATTCATTGTTGTATAGAAAATTGGCGAGAGTATAAAACATGAATGAAATCATTTAGAGAAAAAGTGCTCCATTGGAGCTCTTTATTTTAAAGCGTTCTAACTTCTGCACCTTGAAAAGTGCTCACAAGTCATTGGCTCCATCAGTGGGTGCATAACAATATTTTGTAGAAAAGCATAAATTAAAAATGATGCAAATCATATTCATTGTTGAATAGAAAATTGGCGAGAGTATAAAACATGAATGAAATCATTTAGAGAAAAGTTGCTCTATTAGAGCTCTTTATTTTAAAGCGTTCTAAACTTCTGCACCTTGAAAAGTGCTCACAAGTCATTGGCTCCATCAGTGGGTACATATCAATATTTTGTAGAAAAGCATAAATAAAAAATGATGCCTATCATATTCATTGTTGAATAGAAAATTGGCGAGAGTATAAAACATGAATGAAATCATTTATAGAAAAAGTGCTCCATTGGAGCTGTTTATTTTAAAGCGTTCTAAACTTCTGCACCTTGAAAAGTGCTCACAAGTCATTGGCTCCATCAGTGGGTAAATAACAATATTTTGTAGAAAAGCATAAATAAAAAGTAATGCCAATCATATTCATTGTTGTATAGAAAATTGGCGAGAGTATAAAACATGAATGAAATCATTTAGAGAAAAAGTGCTCCATTGGAGCTCTTTATTTTTAAAGCGTTCTAAACTTCTGCACCTTGAAAAGTGCTCACAAGTCATTGGCTCCATCAGTGGGTACATAACTATATTTTGTAGAAAAGCATAAAAAATAATGATGCCAATCATATTCATTGTTGTATAGAAAATTGGCGAGAGTATAAAACATGAATGAAATCATTTAGAGAAAAAGTGCTCCATTGGAGCTCTTTATTTTAAAGCGTTCTAACTTCTGCACCTTGAAAAGTGCTCACAAGTCATTGGCTCCATCAGTGGGTGCATAACAATATTTTGTAGAAAAGCATAAATAAAAAATGATGCCAATCATATTCATTGTTGTATAGAAAATTGGCGAGAGTATAAAACATGAATGAAATCATTTAGAGAAAAAGTGCTCCATTGGAGCTCTTTATTTTAAAGCGTTCTAACTTCTGCACCTTGAAAAGTGCTCACAAGTCATTGGCTCCATCAGTGGGTGCATAACAATATTTTGTAGAAAAGCATAAATAAAAAATGATGCCAATCATATTCATTGTTGTATAGAAAATTGGCGAGAGTATAAAACATGAATGAAATCATTTAGAGAAAAAGTGCTCCATTGGAGCTCTTTATTTTAAAGGGTTCTAAACTTCTGCACCTTGAAAAGTGCTCACAAGTCATTGGCTCCATCAGTAAGTACATAATAATATTTTGTAAAAAAGCATAAATAAAAAATGATGCCAATCATATTCATTGTTGTATAGAAATTGGCGAGAGTCTAAAACATGTATGAAATCATTTATAGAAAAAGTGCTCCATTGGAGCTCTTTATTTTAAAGCGTTCTAAACTTCTGCACCCTTGAAAAGTGCTCACAAGTCAATGGCTCAATCAGTGGGTACATAACAATATTTTGTAGAAAAGCATAAATAAAAAATGATGCCAATCATATTCAATGTTGAATAGAAATTTGGCGAGAGTATAAAACATGAATTAAATCATTTAGAGAAGTAGTGCTCCATTGGTGCTATTTATTTTAAAGCGTTCTAACTTCTGCATCCTTGAAAAGTGCTCACAAGTCAATGGTTCCATCAGTGGGTGCATAACAATATTTTGTAGAAAAGCATAAATAAAAAATGATGCCAATCATATTCATTGTTGTATAGAAAATTGGCGAGAGTATAAAACATGAATGAAATCATTTAGAGAAAAAGTGCTCCATTGGAGCTCTTTATTTTAAAGCGTTCTAACTTCTGCACCTTGAAAAGTGCTCACAAGTCATTGGCTCCATCAGTGGGTGCATAACAATATTTTGTAGAAAAGCATAAATAAAAAATGATGCCAATCATATTCATTGTTGTATAGAAAATTGGCGAGAGTATAAAACATGAATGAAATCATTTAGAGAAAAAAGTGCTCCATTGGAGCTCTTTATTTTAAAGCGTTCTAACTTCTGCACCTTGAAAAGTGCTCACAAGTCATTGGCTCCATCAGTGGGTGCATAACAATATTTTGTAGAAAAGCATAAATAAAAAATGATGCCAATCATATTCGTTGTTGTATAGAAAATTGGCGAGAGTATAAAACATGAATGAAATCATTTGGAGAAAAAGTGCTCCATTGGAGCTCTTTATTTTAAAGCGTTCTAACTTCTGCACCTTGAAAAGTGCTCACAAGTCATTGGCTCCATCAGTGGGTGCATAACAATATTTTGTAGAAAAGCATAAATAAAAAATGATGCCAATCATATTCATTGTTGTATAGAAAATTGGCGAGAGTATAAAACATGAATGAAATCATTTAGAGAAAAAGTGCTCCATTGGTGCTCTTTATTTTAAAGCGTTCTAAACTTCTGCACCTTGAAAAGTGGTCACAAGTCATTGGCTCCGTCAGTGGGTACATAACTATATTTTGTAGAAAAGCATAAAAAATAATGATGCCAATCATATTCATTGTTGTATAGAAAATTGGCGAGAGTATAAAACATGAATGAAATCATTTAGAGAAAAAGTGCTCCATTGGTGCTCTTTATTTTAAAGCGTTCTAACTTCTGCACCTTGAAAAGTGGTCACAAGTCATTGGCTCCGTCAGTGGGTGCATAACAATATTTTGTAGAAAAGCATAAATTAAAAATGATGCCAATCATATTCATTGTTGTATAGAAAATTGGCGAGAGTATAAAACATGAATGAAATCATTTAGAGAAAAGTTGCTCTATTGGAGCTCTTTATTTTAAAGCGTTCTAACTTCTGCACCTTGAAAAGTGCTCACAAGTCATTGGCTCCATCAGTGGGTGCATATCAATATTTTGTAGAAAAGCATAGATAAAAAATGATGCCAATCATATTCATTGTTGTATAGAAAATTGGCGAGAGTATAAAACATGAATGAAATCATTTAGAGAAAAAGTGCTCCATTGGAGCTGTTTATTTTAAAGCGTTCTAAACTTCTGCACCTTGAAAAGTGCTCACAAGTCATTGGCTCCATCAGTGGGTACATAACTATATTTTGTAGAAAAGCATAAAAAATAATGATGCCAATCATATTCATTGTTGTATAGAAAATTGGCGAGAGTATAAAACATGAATGAAATCATTTAGAGAAAAAGTGCTCCATTGGTGCTCTTTATTTTAAAGTGTTCTAACTTCTGCACCTTGAAAAGTGTTCACAAGTTATTGGTTCCATTAGTGGGTACATAATAATATTTTGTAGAAAAGCATAAATAAAAAATGATGCCAATCATATTCGTTGTTGTATAGAAAATTGGCGAGAGTATAAAACATGAATGAAATCATTTGGAGAAAAAGTGCTCCATTGGAGCTCTTTATTTTAAAGCGTTCTAAACTTCTGTACCTTGAAAAGTGCTCACAAGTCATTGGCTCCGTCAGTGGGTACATAACAATATTTTGTAGAAAAGCATAAATAAAAAATGATGCCAATCATATTCATTGTTGTATAGAAAATTGGCGAGAGTATAAAACATGAATGAAATCATTTATAGAAAAAGTGCTCCATTGGAGCTGTTTATTTTAAAGCGTTCTAAACTTCTGCACCTTGAAAAGTGCTCACAAGTCATTGGCTCCATCAGTGGGTACATAACTATATTTTGTAGAAAAGCATAAAAAATAATGATGCCTATCATATTCATTGTTGTATAGAAAATTGGCGAGAGTATAAAACATGAATGAAATCATTTATAGAAAAGGTGCTCCATTGGAGCTGTTTATTTTAAAGCGTTCTAAACTTCTGCACCTTGAAAAGTGCTCACAAGTCATTGGCTCCATCAGTGGGTACATAACACTATTTTGTAGAAAAGCATAAATAAAAAATGATGCCAATCATATTCATTGTTGTATAGAAAATTGGCGAGAGTATAAAACATGAATGAAATCATTTAGAGAAAAGGTGCTCCATTGGAGCTCTTTATTTTAAAGCGTTCTAAACTTCTGCACCTTGAAAAGTGCTCACAATTCATTGGCTCCATCAGTGGGTACATAACACTATTTTGTAGAAAAGCATAAATAAAAAATGATGCCAATCATATTCATTGTTGTATAGAAATTTGGCGAGAGTATAAAACATGAATGAAATCATTTAGAGAAAAAGTGCTCCATTGGTGCTCTTTATTTTAAAGCGTTCTAACTTCTGCACCTTGAAAAGTGCTCACAAGTCATTGGCTCCATCAGTGGGTGCATAACAATATTTTGTAGAAAAGCATAAAAAATAATGATGCCAATCATATTCATTGTTGTATAGAAAATTGGCGAGAGTATAAAACATGAATGAAATCATTTAGAGAAAAAGTGCTCCATTGGAGCTCTTTATTTTAAAGCGTTCTAAACTTCTGCACCTTTAAAAGTGCTCACAAGTCATTGGCTCCATCAGTGGGTACATAACACTATTTTGTAGAAAAGCATAAAAAATGATGCCAATCATATTCATTGTTGTATAGAAAATTGGCGAGAGTATAAAACATGAATGAAATCATTTAGAGAAAAGGTGCTCCATTGGGGCTCTTTATTTTAAAGCGTTCTAAACTTCTGCACCTTGAAAAGTGCTCACAAGTCATTGGCTCCATCAGTGGGTACATAACACTATTTTGTAGAAAAGCATAAATAAAAAATGATGCCAATCATATTCATTGTTGTATAGAAAATTGGCGAGAGTATAAAACATGAATGAAATCATTTAGAGAAAATGTGTTCCATTGGAGCTCTTTATTTTAAAGCGTTCTAAACTTCTGCACCTTGAAAAGTGCTCACAAGTCATTGGCTCCATCAGTGGGTACATAACTATATTTTGTAGAAAAGCATAAAAAATAATGATGCCAATCATATTTATTGTTGTATAGAAAATTGGCGAGAGTATAAAACATGAATGAAATCATTTAGAGAAAAAGTGCTCCATTGGTGCTCTTTCTTTTAAAGCGTTCTAAACTTCTGCACCTTGAAAAGTGCTCACAAGTCATTGGCTCCATCAGTGGGTACATAACTATATTTTGTAGAAAAGCATAAAAAATAATGATGCCAATCATATTCATTGTTGTATAGAAAATTGGCGAGAGTATAAAACATGAATGAAATCATTTAGAGAAAAAGTGCTCCATTGGAGCTGTTTATTTTAAAGCGTTCTAAACTTCTGCACCTTGAAAAGTGCTCACAAGTCATTGGCTCCATCAGTGGGTACATAACACTATTTTGTAGAAAAGCATAAATAAAAAATGATGCCTATCATATTCATTGTTGTATAGAAAATTGGCGAGAGTATAAAACATGAATGAAATCATTTATAGAAAAGGTGCTCCATTGGAGCTGTTTATTTTAAAGCGTTCTAAACTTCTGCACCTTGAAAAGTGCTCACAAGTCATTGGCTCCATCAGTGGGTACATAACACTATTTTGTAGAAAAGCATAAATAAAAAATGATGCCTATCATATTCATTGTTGTATAGAAAATTGGCGAGAGTATAAAACATGAATGAAATCATTTATAGAAAAGTGCTCCATTGGAGCTGTTTATTTTAAAGCGTTCTAAACTTCTGCACCTTGAAAAGTGCTCACAAGTCATTGGCTCCGTCAGTGGGTACATAACAATATTTTGTAGAAAAGCATATATAAAAAATGATGCCAATCATTTTCATTGTTGTATTGAAAATTGGCGAGAGTCTAAAACATGAATGAAATCATTTAGAGAAAAAGTGCTCCATTGGAGCTCTTTATTTTAAAGCGTTCTAACTTCTGCACCTTGAAAAGTGCTCACAAGTCATTGGCTCCATCAGTGGGTGCATAACAATATTTTGTAGAAAAGCATAAATAAAAAATGATGCCTATCATATTCATTGTTGTATAGAAAATTGGCGAGAGTATAAAACATGAATGAAATCATTTATAGAAAAAGTGCTCCATTGGAGCTCTTTATTTTAAAGCGTTCTAACTTCTGCACCTTGAAAAGTGCTCACAAGTCATTGGCTCCGTCAGTGGGTGCATAGCAATATTTTGTAGAAAAGCATAAATACAAAATGATGCCAATCATATTCATTGTTGTATAGAAATTGGCGAGAGTATAAACATGAATGAAATCATTTAGAGAAAAGGTGCTCCATTGGAGTTCTTTATTTTAAAGCGTTCTAACTTCTGCACCTTGAAAAGTGCTCACAAGTCATTGGCTCCATCAGTGGGTGCATAACACTATTTTGTAGAAAAGCATAAATAAAAAATGATGCCAATCATATTCATTGTTGTATAGAAAATTGGCGAGAGTATAAAACATGAATGAAATCATTTAGAGAAAAGGTGCTCCATTGGAGCTCTTTATTTTAAAGCGTTCTAACTTCTGCACCTTGAAAAGTGCTCACAAGTCATTGGCTCCATCAGTGGGTGCATAACAATATTTTGTAGAAAAGCATAAATAAAAAATGATGCCAATCATATTCATTGTTGTATAAAATTTGGCGAGAGTCTAAAACATGTATGAAATCATTTATAGAATGCTCCATTGGAGCTCTTTATTTTAAAGGGTTCTAAACTTCTGCACCTTTAAAAGTGCTCACAAGTCATTGGCTCCATCAGTGGGTACATAATAATATTTTGTAGAAAAGCATAAATAAAAAATGATGCCAATCATATTCATTGTTGAAATAAAATTTGGCGAGAGTCTAAAACATGTATGAAATCATTTATAGAAAAAGTGCTCCATTGGAGCTCTTTATTTTAAAGCGTTCTAAACTTCTGCACCTTTAAAAGTGCTCACAAGTCATTGGCTCCATCAGTGGGTACATAACAATATTTTGTAGAAAAGCATAAATAAAAAATGATGCCAATCATATTCATCGTTGTATAGAAAATTGGCGAGAGTATAAAACATGAATGAAATCATATAGAGAAAAAGTGCTCCATTGGAGCTCTTTATTTTAAAGTGTTCTAAACTTCTGCACCTTGAAAAGTGTTCACAAGTCATTGGCTCCATTAGTGGGTACATAATAATATTTTGTAGAAAAGCATAAATAAAAAATGATGCCAATCATATTCATTGTTGTATAGAAAATTGGCGAGAGTATAAAAACATGAATGAAATCATTTAGAGAAAAAGTGCTCCATTGGTGCTATTTATTTTAAAGCGTTCTAACTTCTGCATCCTTGAAAAGTGCTCACAAGTTAATGGTTCCATAAGTGGGTACATAACAATATTTTGTAGAAAAGCATAAATAAAAAATGATGCCAATCATATTCGTTGTTGTATAGAAAATTGGCGAGAGTATAAAACATGAATGAAATCATTTGGAGAAAAAGTGCTCCATTGGAGCTCTATATTTTAAAGCGTTCTAAACTTATGCACCTTGAAAAATGCTCACAAGTCATTGGCTCCATCAGTGAGTACATAACAATATTTTGTAGAAAAGCATAAATAAAAAATGATGCCAATCATATTCATTGTTGTATAGAAAATTGGCGAGAGTATAAAACATGAATGAAATCATTTAGAGAAAAAGAGCTCCATTGGAACTCTTTATTTTAAAGCGTTCTAAACTTCTGCACCTTGAAAAGTGCTCACAATTCATTGGCTCCATCAGTGGGTACATAACAATATTTTGTAGAAAAGCATAAATAAAAAATGATGCCAATCATATTCATTGTTGAATAGAAAATTGGCGAGAGTATAAAACATGAATGAAATCATTTAGAGAAAAAGTGCTCCATTGGAGCTCTTTATTTTAAAGCGTTCTAACTTCTGCACCTTGAAAAGTGCTCACAAGTCATTGGCTCCATCAGTGGGTGCATAACAATATTTTGTAGAAAAGCATAAATAAAAAATGATGCCAATCATATTCATTGTTGTATAGAAAATTGGCGAGAGTATAAAACATGAATGAAATCATTTAGAGAAAAGGTGCTCCATTGGAGCTCTTTATTTTAAAGCGTTCTAAACTTCTGCACATTGAAAAGTGCTCACAAGTCATTGGCTCCATCAGTGGGTACATAACACTATTTTTGTAGAAAAGCATAAATAAAAAATGATGCCAATCATATTCATTGTTGTATAGAAAATTGGCGAGAGTATAAAACATGAATGAAATCATTTAGAGAAAAAGTGCTCCATTGGAGCTCTTTATTTTAAAGCGTTCTAAACTTCTGCACCTTGAAAAGTGCTCACAAGTCATTGGCTCCGTCAGTGGGTACATAACAATATTTTGTAAAAAAGCATATATAAAAAATGATGCCAATCATTTTCATTGTTGTATAGAAAATTGGCGAGAGTATAAAACATGAATGAAATCATTTAGAGAAAAAGTGCTCCATTGGAGCTCTTTATTTTTAAAGCGTTCTAAACTTCTGCACCTTGAAAAGTGCTCACAAGTCATTGGCTCCATCAGTGGGTACATAACTATATTTTGTAGAAAAGCATAAAAAATAATGATGCCAATCATATTCATTGTTGTATAGAAAATTGGCGAGAGTATAAAACATGAATGAAATCATTTAGAGAAAAGGTGCTCCATTGGAGCTCTTTATTTTAAAGCGTTCTAAACTTCTGCACATTGAAAAGTGCTCACAAGTCATTGGCTCCATCAGTGGGTACATAACACTATTTTTGTAGAAAAGCATAAATAAAAAATGATGCCAATCATATTCATTGTTGTATAGAAAATTGGCGAGAGTATAAAACATGAATGAAATCATTTAGAGAAAAAGTGCTCCATTGGGGCTCTTTATTTTAAAGCGTTCTAAACTTCTGCACCTTGAAAAGCGCTCACAAGTCATTGGCTCCATCAGTGGGTACATAACAATATTTTGTAGAAAAGCCGCATAAATAAAAAGTAATGCCAATCATATTCATTGTTGTATAGAAAATTGCGAGAGTATAAAACATGAATGAAATCATTTAGAGAAAAAGTGCTCCATTGGTGCTCTTAATTTTAAAGCGTTCTAAACTTCTGCACCTTGAATAGTGCTCACAAAACATTGGCTCCATCAGTGGGTACATAACAATATTTTGTAGAAAAGCATAAATAAAAAATGATCCCTATCATATTCATTGTTGAATAGAAATTTGGCGAGAGTATAAAACATGAATGAAATCATTTGGAGAAAGTGCTCCATTGGAGCTCTTTATTTTAAAGCGTTCTAACTTCTGCACCTTGAAAAGTGCTCACAAGTCATTGGCTCCATCAGTGGGTGCATAACAATATTTTGTAGAAAAGCATAAATAAAAAATGATGCCAATCATATTCATTGTTGTATAGAAAATTGGCGAGAGTATAAAACATGAATGAAATCATTTAGAGAAAAGGTGCTCCATTGGAGCTCTTTATTTTAAAGCGTTCTAAACTTCTGCACATTGAAAAGTGCTCACAAGTCATTGGCTCCATCAGTGGGTACATAACACTATTTTTGTAGAAAAGCATAAATAAAAAATGATGCCAATCATATTCATTGTTGTATAGAAAATTGGCGAGAGTATAAAACATGAATGAAATCATTTAGAGAAAAAGTGCTCCATTGGAGCTCTTTATTTTAAAGCGTTCTAAACTTCTGCACCTTGAAAAGTGCTCACAAGTCATTGGCTCCGTCAGTGGGTACATAACAATATTTTGTAAAAAAGCATATATAAAAAATGATGCCAATCATTTTCATTGTTGTATAGAAAATTGGCGAGAGTATAAAACATGAATGAAATCATTTAGAGAAAAAGTGCTCCATTGGAGCTCTTTATTTTAAAGCGTTCTAACTTCTGCACCTTGAAAAGTGCTCACAAGTCATTGGCTCCATCAGTGGGTGCATAACAATATTTTGTAGAAAAGCATAAATAAAAAATGATGCCAATCATATTCATTGTTGTATAGAAAATTGGCGAGAGTATAAAACATGAATGAAATCATTTATAGAAAAAGTGCTCCATTGGAGCTCTTTATTTTAAAGCGTTCTAACTTCTGCACCTTGAAAAGTGCTCACAAGTCATTGGCTCCATCAGTGGGTGCATAACAATATTTTGTAGAAAAGCATAAATAAAAAATGATGCCAATCATATTCATTGTTGTATAGAAAATTGGCGAGAGTATAAAACATGAATGAAATCATTTAGAATAAAAGTGCTCCATTTGAGCTCTTTATTTTAAAGCTTTCTTTCCTTGTAACTTGAAAAGTGCTAACAAGTCATTGGCTCCATCAGTGGGTACATAACAATATTATGTAGAAATGCATAAATATAAAATGATGCCAATCATATTCATTGTTGTATAAAAAATTGGCGAGAGAATAAAACATGAATAAAATCATTTAGAGAAAAAGTGCTCCATTGGAGCTCTTTATTTTAAAGCGTTCTAAACTTCTGCACCTTGAAAAGTGCTCACAAGTCATTGGCTCCGTCAGTGGGTACATAACAATATTTTGTAAAAAAGCATATATAAAAAATGATGCCAATCATTTTCATTGTTGTATAGAAAATTGGCGAGAGTATAAAACATGAATGAAATCATTTAGAGAAAAAGTGCTCCATTGGAGCTCTTTATTTTTAAAGCGTTCTAAACTTCTGCACCTTGAAAAGTGCTCACAAGTCATTGGCTCCATCAGTGGGTACATAACTATATTTTGTAGAAAAGCATAAAAAATAATGATGCCAATCATATTCATTGTTGTATAGAAAATTGGCGAGAGTATAAAACATGAATGAAATCATTTAGAGAAAAAGTGCTCCATTGGAGCTGTTTATTTTAAAGCGTTCTAAACTTCTGCACCTTGAAAAGTGCTCACAACTCATTGGCTCCATCAGTGGGTACATAACAATATTTTGTAGAAAAGCATAAATACGAAATGATGCCAATCATATTCATTGTTGTATAGAAAATTGGCGAGAGTATAAAACATGAATGAAATCATTTAGAGAAAAAGTGCTCCATTGGAGCTCTTTATTTTAAAGCGTTCTAAACTTCTGCACCTTGAAAAGTGCTCACAAGTCATTGGCTCCATCAGTGGGTAAATAACAATATTTTGTAGAAAAGCATAAATAAAAAATGATGCCAATCATATTCATTGTTGTATAGAAAATTGGCGAGAGAATAAAACATGAATGAAATCATTTAGAGAAAAAAAGGGCGCCATTGGAGCTCTTTATTTTAAAGCGTTCTAAACTTCTACACCTTGAAAAGTGCTCACAAGTCATTGGCTACATCAGATGGTACATAACAATATTTTGTGGAAAAGCATAAATAAAAAATGATGCCAATCATATTCATTGTTGTATAGAAAATTGGCGAGAGAATAAAACATGAATGAAATCATTTATAGAAAAAGTGCTCCATTGGGGCTCTTTATTTTAAAGCGTTCTAAACTTCTGCACCTTGAAAAGTGCTCACAAGTCATTGGCTCCATCAGTGGGTACATAACAATATTTTGTAGAAAAGCATAAAAAATAATGATGCCAATCATATTCATTGTTGTATAGAAAATTGGCGAGAGTATAAAACATGAATGAAATCATTTAGACAAAAAGTGCTCCATTGGAGCTCTTTATTTTAAAGCGTTCTAAACTTCTGCACCCTTGAAAAGTGCTCAACAAGTCATCTTTGCTCCATCAGTGTGGTACATAACAATATTTTGTAGAAAAGCATAAAAAATAATGATGCCAATCATATTCATTGTTGTATAGAAAATTGGCGAGAGTATAAAACATGAATGAAATCATTTAGACAAAAAGTGCTCCATTGGAGCTCTTTATTTTAAAGCGTTCTAAACTTCTGCACCTTGAAAAGTGCTCACAAGTCATTGGCTCCATCAGTGGGTACATAACAATATTTTGTAGAAAAGCATAAATAAAAAATGATGCCAATCATATTCATTGTTGTATAGAAAATTGGCGAGAGTATAAAACATGAATGAAATCATTTAGAGAAAAAGTGCTCCATTGGAGCTCTTTATTTTAAAGCGTTCTAACTTCTGCACCTTGAAAAGTGCTCACAAGTCATTGGCTCCATCAGTGGGTGCATAACAATATTTTGTAGAAAAGCATAAATAAAAAATGATGCCAATCATATTCATTGTTGTATAGAAAATTGGCGAGAGTATAAAACATGAATGAAATCATTTAGAGAAAAAGTGCTCCATTGGAGCTCTTTATTTTAAAGCGTTCTAAACTTCTGCACCTTGAAAAGTGCTCACAAGTCATTGGCTCCGTCAGTGGGTACATAACAATATTTTGTAAAAAAGCATATATAAAAAATGATGCCAATCATTTTCATTGTTGTATAGAAAATTGGCGAGAGTATAAAACATGAATGAAATCATTTAGAGAAAAAGTGCTCCATTGGAGCTCTTTATTTTAAAGCGTTCTAAACTTCTGCACCTTGAAAAGTGCTCACAATTCATTGGCTCCATCAGTGGGTACATAACAATATTTTGTAGAAAGCATAGATAAAAAATGATGCCAATCATATTCATTGTTGTATAGAAAATTGGCGAGAGTATAAAACATGAATGAAATCATTTAGAGAAAAGGTGCTCCATTGGAGCTCTTTATTTTAAAGCGTTCTAAACTTCTGCACATTGAAAAGTGCTCACAAGTCATTGGCTCCATCAGTGGGTACATAACACTATTTTTGTAGAAAAGCATAAATAAAAAATGATGCCAATCATATTCATTGTTGTATAGAAAATTGGCGAGAGTATAAAACATGAATGAAATCATTTAGAGAAAAAGTGCTCCATTGGAGCTCTTTATTTTAAAGCGTTCTAAACTTCTGCACCATGAAAAGTGCTCACAAAACATTGGCTCCATCAGTGGGTACATAACAATATTTTGTAGAATAGCATAAATAAAAAATAATGCCAATCATATTCATTGTTGTATAGAAAATTGGCGAGAGTATAAAACATGAATGAAATCATTTAGAGAAAAAGTGCTCCATTGGTGCTCTTTATTTTAAAGCGTTCTAAACTTCTGCACCGTGAAAAGTGGTCACAAGTCATTGGCTCCGTCAGTGGGTACATAACAATATTTTTGTAGAAAAGCATAAATAAAAAATGATGCCTATCATATTCATTGTTGAATAGAAAATTGGCGAGAGTATAAAACATGAATGAAATCATTTAGAGAAAAAGTGCTCCATTGGAGCTCTTTATTTTAAAGCGTTCTAACTTCTGCACCTTGAAAAGTGCTCACAAGTCATTGGCTCCATCAGTGGGTGCATAACAATATTTTGTAGAAAAGCATAAATAAAAAATGATGCCAATCATATTCATTGTTGTATAGAAAATTGGCGAGAGTATAAAACATGAATGAAATCATTTAGAGAAAAAGTGCTCCATTTGAGACCTCTTTATTTTAAAGCGTTCTAAACTTCTGCACCTTGAAAAGTGCTCACAAGTCATTGGCTCCGTCAGTGGGTACATAACAATATTTTGTAAAAAAGCATATATAAAAAATGATGCCAATCATTTTCATTGTTGTATAGAAAATTGGCGAGAGTATAAAACATGAATGAAATCATTTAGAGAAAAGGTGCTCCATTGGAGCTCTTTATTTTAAAGCGTTCTAAACTTCTGCACATTGAAAAGTGCTCACAAGTCATTGGCTCCATCAGTGGGTACATAACACTATTTTTGTAGAAAAGCATAAATAAAAAATGATGCCAATCATATTCATTGTTGTATAGAAAATTGGCGAGAGTATAAAACATGAATGAAATCATTTAGAGAAAAGGTGCTCCATTGGAGCTCTTTATTTTAAAGCGTTCTAAACTTCTGCACATTGAAAAGTGCTCACAAGTCATTGGCTCCATCAGTGGGTACATAACACTATTTTTGTAGAAAAGCATAAATAAAAAATGATGCCAATCATATTCATTGTTGTATAGAAAATTGGCGAGAGTATAAAACATGAATGAAATCATTTATAGAAAAAGTGCTCCATTTGAGCTCTTTATTTTAAAGCTTTCTTTCATTGTAACTTGAAAAGTGCTCACAAGTCATTTGCTCCATCAGTGGGTACATAACAATATTTTGTAGAAAAGCATATATAAAAAATGATGCCAATCATATTCATTGTTGTATAGAAAATTGCGAGAGTATAAAACATGAATGAAATCATTTATAGAAAAGGTGCTCCATTGGAGCTCTTTATTTTAAAGCGTTCTAAACTTCTGCACCTTGAAAAGTGCTCACAAGTCATTGGAACCATCAGTGGGTACATAACAATATTTTGTAGAAAAGCATAAATAAAAAATGATGCCAATCATATTCATTGTTGTATAGAAAATTGGCGAGAGTATAAAACATGAATGAAATCATTTAGAGAAAAAGTGCTCCATTGGAGCTCTTTATTTTTAAAGCGTTCTAAACTTCTGCACCTTGAAAAGTGCTCACAAGTCATTGGCTCCATCAGTGGGTACATAACAATATTTTGTAGAAAAGCATAAAAAATAATGATGCCAATCATATTCATTGTTGTATAGAAAATTGGCGAGAGTATAAAACATGAATGAAATCATTTAGACAAAAAGTGCTCCATTGGAGCTCTTTATTTTAAAGCGTTCTAAACTTCTGCACCTTGAAAAGTGCTCACAAGTCATTGGCTCCATCAGTGGGTACATAACAATATTTTGTAAAAAAGCATATATAAAAAATGATGCCAATCATTTTCATTGTTGTATAGAAAATTGGCGAGAGTATAAAACATGAATGAAATCATTTAGAGAAAAAGTGCTCCATTGGAGCTCTTTATTTTAAAGCATTCTAAACTTCTGCACCTTGAAAAGTGCTCACAAGTCATTGGCTCCATCAGTGGGTACATAACAATATTTTGTAGAAAAGCATAAAAAATAATGATGCCAATCATATTCATTGTTGTATAGAAAATTGGCGAGAGTATAAAACATGAATGAAATCATTTAGACAAAAAGTGCTCCATTGGAGCTCTTTATTTTAAAGCGTTCTAAACTTCTGCACCTTGAAAAGTGCTCACAAGTCATTGGCTCCATCAGTGGGTACATAACAATATTTTGTAGAAAAGCATAAATAAAAAATGATGCCAATCATATTCATTGTTGTATAGAAAATTGGCGAGAGTATAAAACATGAATGAAATCATTTAGAGAAAAAGTGCTCCATTGGAGCTCTTTATTTTAAAGCGTTCTAAACTTCTGCACCTTGAAAAGTGCTCACAAGTCATTGGCTCCATCAGTGGGTACATAACAATATTTTGTAGAAAAGCATAAAAAATAATGATGCCAATCATATTCATTGTTGTATAGAAAATTGGCGAGAGTATAAAACATGAATGAAATCATTTAGACAAAAAGTGCTCCATTGGAGCTCTTTATTTTAAAGCGTTCTAAACTTCTGCACCTTGAAAAGTGCTCACAAGTCATTGGCTCCATCAGTGGGTACATAACAATATTTTGTAAAAAAGCATATATAAAAAATGATGCCAATCATTTTCATTGTTGTATAGAAAATTGGCGAGAGTATAAAACATGAATGAAATCATTTAGAGAAAAGTGCTCCATTGGAGCTCTTTATTTTAAAGCGTTCTAACTTCTGCACCTTGAAAAGTGCTCACAAGTCATTGGCTCCATCAGTGGGTACATAACAATATTTTGTAGAAAAGCATAAATAAAAATTGATGCCAATCATATTCATTGTTATATAGAAAATTGGCGAGAGTATAAAACATGAATGAAATCATTAAGAGAAAATGTGTTCCATTGGTGCTCTTTATTTTAAAGCGTTCTAAACTTCTGCACCTTGAAAAGTGCTCACAAGTCATTGGCTCCATCAGTGAGTACATAACAATATTT
>ARYC01005924.1:0-19118 GCA_000711775.1 Oxytricha trifallax | reverse complement strand
TTTCAAACATGTTTAATTATCTTGGAAGTTTAAATTTCATTTCTTATAGATTTCTCAAAACATCAAATGCATAAATATAATGTCTATTTAAGAGTATTATAAATAAGTTTGGTTATAATATTATTATAATGTTAGGAGGGCACCATTCATATATAATTATGAAAATTTATTGCTGTTCTTTATCAACACTTCGTGCAAAAAAATTTATAACAAAATATTTCAGTACAAGAATTAAGGAAGATCAGTCTGAAGTGATTTACATATAAAATTAAAAAAATAAATATAAGATTCTATTCTTAAACTATTTGTGTGATATTTTCCCGTATACTTTAACAAAAAATTGCTAGTCTTTTTGGACAGTTCCTTCATCAAGGTTGAATCTTTTTGATCAATACTTTATAAAATATATTTCTAGTTTATGTAAAATATTTAAAAATATTTTTAAATACTGATAGATTTTATTGTTAGGTTTTGGTTATGTTAAAATACTTTATCAGTCATAAGAAGTATCATGGGGTTACTTATTTTTAACTCAGTTATTACTAAAGGCTGCTGTATTATGTTCAAAGTTTATATAAAAATTATTTATTAAGCTATGTTAAGATTTAACGGATATTTAATATTATTGCATATTTTAATTACTTAAAAGACGTTTTTAAATTTTGTTATAAGTTGGGAAGATTTTCTCAATCTAAATCTCGCTTGCAATCTCAAAAGAGAAGTCCAATTTTTATTTAATAAAAAATAAATTTTTACAAAAGAAAAACAAATATTTTTATCGATATTCTGGAAATATTCTCATGTCGATCTGTGATAAGTTTGTTTTATAAATATATAACATTATTTTGTTATTAGTACGTTTCTGAACTATTTGTTGATTGAATGTAAAGTTCTTAACTAAAAATATGCAATACAAATAATGATTTTAAAATACTATAATATATTAGATTCTTTTGACTTTCATTAGACAACCAATGTAAGTGCAAACCTCATTTAATAAATACTTGGATTTGATTTTCCATTAGTGAATTTCAGCAAATTAATCGTGAGAATGCAACATATTTTTTACCAAATAATTACAAATCTATTCAAAATTTAATGAATTTAATTGTTTTTATTTTATGATTCTTTAATTGGTTCTCAAATAATACATTAAATAACTCTAATTAATATTAAAATAAACTTTCATTTTACCTCTTTTTTTATAGATCATTTTTTAAAGTTAATTGAACTTTCATGAACTAAGTAGCTAAGAAATATTCAAGAATTAAATTTGCAAAATCTTAAATAAAAAATCATAAATTTATTAAATTAAAATTGAATTTATTACTAATGATTAATATGGAAAGCATTTCACCACTTCCAGTCTAAATCTAGAAGCATACCTAACTTTTTAAAATAGGCAAAATAAAATCTCCTATGTGTTAACCTAAATTATTCAATTTATACATAACCAGAGAGACTTAATGAAACAGTTATGGAAATCTAACAATGCTTCAATATTTTAAAAATTAAATTGAGAATGCTGTAAAATAAAAGAAATGTTTTAAAATTAGATATTTTACATAATTGACAAGTCTAATAAACTATTTGATTTTAATCCAAGAAGATTAATTTTATAAATTTATATGCTATTTATAATTAAAAATTTAATAATAGAATATGAAAATTGCGTGAATAACAATTACTAATCTAATTACTAGTATTTTAAATCAGGAATATATAACTTGCTATTATAGTACTTATTAATAAAAATAATTTTAGCATTTTGAAACATTTACTCATGAAAGGGATCAAGGAGAAGTGAGTAACACCTAGACTTACTAAAAATTAATAGATTTAAAGGTTGGATCTATATTTATCTGAGTCTCTGATTCTTCAGTAGGGGAGGCATTATTAACTTTCATCTCAATTTAATCAGAACATCTTTGGACAGTCAGTGAAATGTAAATTGTACTAGTGTTTTTGTATATATGAACTTTTCTAAACTAATTAGCTTTTCCTCTGTATTTTTGAAGAATTTCGCAAAGGAATACATTAGCATGGAATAATATATTAGGATTTTATTTTTTAGGGATATATAGTAAAATCATATATTAAAAATCAAAAATTATAACAATGTTCAAATTCAACACGCGTAGGGCTCTCATTCATTTGAAAGAGTTCGAAATTTAAGAAATCTATTTTTTTATTATTTGATAAATTGATATATTTGAAGATAAATTAAATTCATTATTAAGATTAATAAAAGATTTACAATCACATTATTGCAGAAAAAATTATTCTTTGATATAACTGTAATTTATTCTATCAACTTAACCAAACTAACTTTAATTAATAAATGTTTGAGAGAAAATTTTTAGAATTATTTCCATAGAAACCATTAAATATCTTCAAAACATAAATATTGATAAAATTTAGTTTACTTTGGCAATAATTAAATCTTTTTATAAAAGGACACATATAATATGAAATTAAATTGGTCATTAAAAGCAAATTTATTTTAGATTATTTTTGATATTTCAAGTTGAAATATGCTTGGCTTAAAAGGTATCTTAAAAAAGTTAAATTAAAAATTAAAAATACGTCACTTTAAAACCAATATTTTTTCATTGATAAATATTTTTTAAAACTCAGATATCAAGATATACAAAACATTAAAATTTGTTGAAATTGGATTTAAATTTTGAAATTTAATTTGATTTATAAAAAGCGATAACATTTGAATAATAGTACTATTAAATATGGAAGGTACTATTTAATCTTAGATCTTTGATTAACTCTAGTACTTTGAATTAAATTAATAATTAAAATATTTAATAGATCTCTTAAACTCATAGGCATTGCAGCAAATAATCCTAAATTTTGACAACAATCAGTTAATTCACTATTAAAGCTCAAGTTAAGCAATAATTTTTATAATTTTATATTAATTTAAAAGCAAGGTAACTAGAGTCAAACTTTAATAGATTAATAAGAAAATGTTATGAACATAGAATTAAGATTAAAATAGTCATTTTCATTCAATTATTAAATGATTTAAATGTATAAGAGATTAATAAAAAGAATAATTTTATTTGTTATTAAAATTATTATTATATTACTTCTCAAAATCTAGTGGAATATCACAAAGCAATATAGGCTATATACTTTTAAAAGGTTCGCAAAATCTGTTTTTGTTTCATAGAAAGTTAGAATGATTCAAGCAACCAATTTAATAAAATATATTTAACAAAACTATTCAAGATGATTATATTTAGAAATTTCTTATTAATTCCAATAGTTGTTCTAGAGTTAATGATTATTTACTAATTAATAATAAATATTAAATGATAATTTAAGGAAAAGCATGTTAAAAAGTAAAATATAAATTTATAAATTAAATCACTCCAGATAAATAATAGTATTTAAATTAATAATCTCTAAAAAGATTATTTATTTTTCATCTGGATTTTTTTATAGACATGTAATTATCTTATGTTTGTTATTTGTAGAAAGTAATTAAGATTATATTTTTCTTATAAAAAAGTTAAAACTAAATTTATTAATATAAATTATTATACACCTTTTAATTAAATCTGTTTTAACAAAGACATTTAAATAAAATTACTAAAACTTACATTATAAACTATTTGTTAATTCTATTAAATAATAGTCTGTTAAATGCAAAACATATTTTAATTAAACATTTTTACTTTATAAATAATAAGGGTAATGTGAATTATCATAATATATTAATATTGTAGAATATTAGGAAATAAAAATTTTTATATGTAAGATTATTTAATCAGCAGTTTATTATCGCCAATTCAGCCTACATTAAGTTAATGGACATTAAAATTTAAACCTTACAATAAAGCATTTCTATTATTTCAAAGAATAGAATCGAGTCAATAGAAATTATTACAAATAAAATCAATTAATAATTAAATTAAGCAAAACTCAAAGCTTATATATCTAACTTATATTATGAAAAAAATTGAACGACACCAAGCATATTATAATTAAATACCTTTTCACATCTTTAATTAATATTTTATATAAATTTTCTTAATTAGTACAATTGAGCTATTATTATTATAATTGAATTAGTTTTTTGGATGCCCCTCAAATATCTGGAATTTTTTTAAAAATTCAGATATATTTTTTAAATTCCAGATTTAAACTTGAATCTAATATACAATTCTGAAATTATTTTTTCAATAAAATTTTATTAAAAAATATTTTCAAATTATACTTTTTGTTAATTTTATTATATTTTAGATACAATTTTTTATAATATAATAATTGAGGTTTTTGTATATTAAAAACAAACTTATCAAAACATTTTTAATTTAATAATTTCTAATACATTTTAAAAACATCCGGCTTTAAATTGAAAGTATTATTTATGTGAAATAATTTAATTCTGATCAGAGAATGATAATTACTTTAATGCCTTTTTCAAATATTTTACTTAGATATTTTACAGCTAAAAAATATATTTTTGACTCACTTTCTTTCGAAATATTTTATATTATTTTAAATATAAAAATCTAAAACTGTAATAGAGATAAGAGTAGAGATTAACTTTAGAGGAATATAGTTTTATTAGTTAACAACTTAATTAATTAAGTAGTTTGAGAAATAGAGTTTTGTTTTTAAATCGGAATATCATACACCATCGATAATGTCAAGGCTAAGATTCAAGACAAGGAAAGTTTTTGATTTCCATGATCTTTATGGTGATTTTTGTATTTTAGGTCTTGACTGAAACTGGATTAGCTGGAACTGTAAATATTCTTCCCATACACATTTGGATGCTGGAGACAAAGACAGTGCAGTGTTAAATCAAAGTTTTTTCGCCAGGTGACTGAATGAAAAACTCGCTGTTATCACCTGCACAACAAGACCTAGGTGGCCACCTCCAAGGACCATCCAAGCTCGACCCAGTCAAACTTATTACTTTATTTAAATAATTAATTATCGATCATGGCCAAGTTGGTAGTCGGGTGCCAAGTACAGGAGAACGCTGGTTCGTTCCACAGATCCGCCAATGGATTCAACCGTCAAATGTTCTTAAATAGGTTCTCATAAAAACAAAATAAATAAGTTATCAATATTACTTCTTAGAGTTCACATATGGTTCCTGGTCTCATGATCAGGTCCTTGAGTCGAGTCTCCTATTTATAACTCTATTTAGTAAAATAACTAACTAATCTTACCTGCAAAGAAATAATGGTAACAATGAGATAGAGATATTAGAAATAGAAGATGGTTACGTTTAAAAATGTTGTTTAATATATTAAATTATAAAAAAAATTATCCTTAATTTAAATTATCCATTATACTTGACCTTCAGTTTATTCTTACTTACTTACTAAAAATATTCATTATTATTGATTATAATGGTGAATAAAATTGATTTATGTAGTGGAGAGGAATTAGTTTAATAGTAATACTTATAAATAAATAATATTATTGATAGAAAATTATTTGTGGTATCAGAATATTATAATTAAATGTTCAAGATATGACAGAATTCCTTCATAGATTTGGGATTCCAGTTTAAATCTGGAATTAAAAAAATCCAGATATATGGGGGGCACCCCAGATCTTATTATGGAATATAAGGGTTAGAAAGTTGCAATGTTTGTACTTCCAAACATGGACGCTACTAGAGACACTTTTCAACCTAATGGTGCTTATAGATTTAGAATGAAAAAATATAATTTACTACGAATTAATTTATTTAAAGAAATTTTAATAAAAAATAAATTCAAAACTCACAATATCTAAATTAGATATTAACATGCTTAAGAAAGAAAAATATATAAGTCACTAATTTAAAAAACTGGAATTAATTATTTTAAGATTTAATATTTTTGATAAATGTTTTCAATTAAATAAAATATATTAAATAACCCAATTTTTAATTCTGATACTCTTTTAATATTTCAAAGACTACTTTATTAAAATAAAAATAATTTGAGGAAACTTGTTTTTTAAATTAATCAAAATTAAATGATTGTTATAAAGAAACTATTTTCAAATTAATCAGTAGATTTTATGATTTTTTTTTTTCAATTGCCCATCATCCCAATTATTTTGAAGTAATCAATAATATCCTTATAATTTGAGTTTTCAAACGGTATATCAATCAAATACTTATTCTTAATCTCTCCGATACTCTCGAGATATTCAGTGAGGACCAGGGGTTTTGGGAGTGTAAATTTAAGTTTAATTTTTCTAAATATATTGTAATTCGAATCCACCTGGTTCTCTACATGAATATCCAACATACTCTATACTTATTTCAAGTCTATTTAGGAGAGTTCCTTTTGCTAAAACTTATAAAATAAAGTTAGATATTGAAAATATATGTGATAAGTTTAGTTTAGAAGATAATCTAGCTATGGATTATTATTATTTGCATTTGCGTTATTCCGTCTATTATGTCTTGAATGCCTGTGAGGAACGATAATAATATATTTTCAAGCAAATTTTTAACAATATTTATTTTTTACTATTTCTAAAAAGTATTTTGAATAAAATAATAGGAAGAGTCATTGGGGTTAAGTTAAATATATTATAGGATTCAACAGAGTAAATAAATTTCAACATAAATTTTTAATAAATATAATCTTACAAAATTTTTACTTCAAATTTAATTGCAAGTAAAAATAGATTGAATCTAAGATGCTAAATTTTGAGATGTCTTAAATCGAAATTCAGACATTAGGAAAAATAAAATAGCAATTAAATATTGATAAAATAAAGATATGATGATCTTACTCATTTATTAAGAACTAACTAATCTTTACATTTTATCAAACTTTATTATTTATTTTGCTGAAAAATATGGTTTTTATGCAAAATTATTTAAAAATGATATTACCAGCAAAAGGATTAGTTAACTTTTCAATTTCATCTTATAGTTTAGGATATTTCAATATCAACTCAATTTTGATTAATTTTTTGAAGTAGTATGTCAAAAATTGAAGTTCCTGCTAAAAAGTATTAAATTATTTAAAATTTAAGTATGAGTCGGTCTTTTCACAAACTGTATTTTCTTCAAATTTTTAGCTTTGACCAACAGCGATAGAAATTTAATATTTTTGAAAATTACAAAATTTTTAATTCTTCATGAAGTATATTAAAAGGGGTTTTGGGGCCCTTAGTATAATCCATCTAAAGTTGATTTTGATTGTCGATTTAATCTGGAATGATATTATCGGCTGGATAAATATAAATAATATAAATTTATTTTTGATTCTCATAACTTTCGTCTAAATCGTAATTAACTGTTAAGGATTCTAGGTTTAAAAGATTAAGGCTTTTAAATGATAAATTTATAAAACATTTTAAATTAATAAAATTTTAATGCATCTACTAATAATTCTAGTTTGCAAGATTTTCTATATTTCAAGCATCTTTTTTATATTATATGAGACTTTATATATTTTATATAGATTAAATAAGTATTGATCTCAGCTTTGAAAAGAATTTGAGATATTAAAATTTACTTAATATTGTATTTAAGATAAGGAAGAAATTTGTCTATTTCATAAACTTTAAGGTGGCTTATCTGAGTGAAATTATTTACACTGAAATTATAAGAGAATTTATATTAATTGATATAAAATATGGAAGAATTTTATATCTTTATTATGATTAAACAAAAATATCAGTATCTAATTTTTATATTAAAATTACATATGAATGGTTTATTTCTTGTTAAATAATAATTAACATGAAAAATTTAAAATCTAAAATACATTAAATTTAATTTAATTTTTTTTAATTTCATCTCAATGCAAGTTTTATTTACTATTTTTGCTTTCTTATCTTCCATATGCTTTCTCATGTGAGCCATTTTATTATTTAAATAATTTATTATTTTTTAATGATTAACAATGAATTAAAAATTTAAAATAGTTAATTAACAAAACATAAGACTAAAAAATAATTAATTACTGTCTTTTATATCCAAAAAATTAAACTTTATTTAAAATAAAGTTAATATTAAAAATAAATTTTAGAAAAATTGTAATTTATATTACAGAGATTAATTAACCACTATAAATAGAAAAAATTTAATGCTAAAAAAATAAGGTATTACCATAATAAAAATTATATTATTACAAAGAAAAATTTAAAAATCTAAGATTTGCATAAAATTTATAAAAATATCAATTAAGTTATAAACTCTACATTTGTTTTTGATTTAATAAATTTTATTGAGATAAGGAAAAATATTTTTAAATTATTATTGATACTAACCAAATGTTTTTACAATTGTAAGAGTGTTTACAAAATATCGAATATATTTTCTAATTTGTTTTTTTCTTCTCAAAATAAGTAAACTTCCAAAAATTGAACAAAATACATAAGAGGGAATATTTCATTTTTAATATTTAAAGATATTTGGGTTTTTTCAAATTTACTCAAAATATAAAATTTCATATAAAATTTCCTATTTATTATTTCAATAAATTTTAATAATTTTAAAATGGGTTCACATTTAAATAGGTAAAATATATAAAAATAATATGATTTACCATTTTTATATCCATAATGCTATTTGAAGGATCTTAATTTTCAATTTGATTCATTAATTGGGATACCATATGATTAGCATTGCAAATTAAATTTTTATTAAAAATTTCACGATTAATTTTTAAAAATAGAGTTGTTTTTATGATAGACTTAAAATGGAAAATATTTAGATTAATCTTTGAGATTTAATCTGAAAAATAATGATATTCAAGGAAAATTGGCGATAAATAATAAAATAAAAATCAGTTATTTGTCAAAGTTTTAAATCAATCCAATTATAAATTAAATAACATTTTTGTTAAAATTATTATTGAAAAAACTTCTTTATCATTTTTAGAGACAGAGAGTAATTATCCCTAAAATAGCAAAATTAATCTTTTTTGCTTGGGCAATGAAATTACTCTTTCTTGCATTCAAACCATAATCAAATTTGAAATTACAAATTCATTCTTAAATAAATTTATTAAAAATTGAAACTATTAATAATTTTAAACATACAAAATCTATTCAAAGTAAATACTAAAAATTATTGGAAATGTATTTTTAATATATTTTTATTAAAGTCTCTTTTTAAAGTTAATGCCCATAATTTATAATTTAAATCGTTCATAATTTCTTAAGTTTTAAAATATTATTAAATTTAATATTCCACAATGGGTATTTCTAGTTTATTTAAAAATATTACAAATATAGAATTTTTAAATTGAAGTTATCATATTTTTTGCTAAACTTATTTTTGGTTGCTTAATGACCAATTTTTTCCTCTTCAATTTCTGATGGTAGTTGACCTCTTGTAGCAAGACTATCCAGATCCATTTGATTAATTTCATGGAATCTTACGTTTATAATAAATCCTTCTTTAACTAGTTGATTCATTAATACAGAGAAGTTCTGACATTCGTTTTTATGATTTACTTCGTGGGAAATTATTAGAGGGTCTTTTTTGTGAGGTCTGTAATTTACATATTTTAGTATAAAAAATAAGGCTTTTTTTCTAGAAATTATTAAATTAATTATAGTTGAATGAAATCATTAAAATTGAAGTCTAGATTCTTAAAATGCATATGGCTTAATGTTATAAATAATAAAATAAATGTATCCTATCGAAATTAATGAAATTTAAAATGTTAGTGAATGGAATGCTAATTTTTTCAATTCAAAGTTGTCAAATAAATTCCCAGCCATCTATTGAATGATCTAAAATGTGTCCAACATTGGTCTATATTTCTCAATAATTTATATAAAATTATAACTCAATGCCTGTAAAAACTAAATGCAAATTTTGAAAGCTTTTTTCTCTCATTTTTAAAATAATTTAGTAAATTACTGTATAATCTTTTAACATTTTGCTCATAACTTTATTGCAAATAACCTCCCAACCTATTTAATGCTGATGTAGCTTCAAATTTTACAATAATATGAATTTTATTAAATAAAAATTGAGTTTATGATCATCTTCTATCAAATCTAGAACTTAAAAGCAAGTATTTGGAAGGAGAGTTGTTTCAAAAATATGGAAATGTCTAGGCAGTGCGAATTAAATCTCTGATAAATTTCTCAATTGTTCTTATGTTAATATTTTACAAATGATTAAATTTTAAATGAAATTCTTTTATTTTAAGGCATTTTTTAGAATGTTAATAGGTGACCATTCAAATATAGCTAAGTGAATTTATTCTTGTTAAAGACCAAAACCTCCCACAAAATATAAATAAATTATTATATACTGTTTCACAAAAACTAAGCTAAATCAGTCTCCAGAGATATATCATGATAAATTTTTAGCCATTATTTTATAAATCTATAAATAAGATTCTATCCTCAACTTATTCGAATGAAATTTATTACTAAATTTTTCAATTAAACTTGCTGTTTTCTTAGCTAATTCAGCTACTATAGTAGATTCAGTCTGCTCAATACAAATTCTATTAAATATTTTAAATAAAATTGTAGTTTAAATTATTTATCAATACTGATAGATTTTATGGTGAGATACTAGTTTTGTGAAAATAATTTGTCACTCATTACGAGGATCATAGGATTGTTTATTTTCAGTTCAGTTATAACTAAGGGCTATTGAATCATTGTCAAAGTTTTTTTAATATTTAAATTGCTATAATTAAATAATGAAAATGATATAAAAAATCTATAATTATTATAAAGAATTTGGATATAATCTTAATAAAAATGTTGAGAAGATTTTCTCAATCTTGATCTAGTTGGCATTTTCAAACGTGAAATCTAAAGTTTATTTAAATTAGGAATTTATTCACAAACTTATTTAAAGAATAGGCTAATATAATATAAATATTATTTATCGGTATTCAGGATATACCCTGTCATTGATCTGTGAAAGATATGTTTAATATAAAAAGTTTAATTGAAATTGTTTAGAGTACATTTCTAAACTCGCTATTTATTGAATGTAATTTTCTTATTAAATTATAATAATTACATAATAGAAAATTTACATAATAGAAAATATAAATTCTTTTGACCTGCGTTTAACAACCAACATAAGAGCTTATATAGTTGAGCAAGTACTTAGATTTTAGCTTCCATTCTTTATTTCCCCTGTTTTAATCGTGTGAATGCAACATTTTTTCTTTATCAAAAATTCTAAGTTAGAATCTCTTTTACTTTGCTTTAATTAATTACAATTCAGGAGATAATTACATCTTTTATAATATTTTTGAGGAAATTCGTTAATTCCAATTACAACTTTGATCTTAAATCATGAATAATAATAAAAATTAAAGAAAATTAAGGTTAAAAATTCTTTAAATTTATAATTAATCAAAACATATATTATTTCAAGTGTTTGCCACAAACAAAGCAATTTTTCTAATGTTAAGCTTATTCTTAACAATATAAACTCAAGCAATAGCTGCAAGCGTATAATAAAAATAAAATCTAATGATTATTCTATTATTTTAAATCTTAAATTGGTTTTATTATTTAAGTTATAACCAAGGTTGATATTTTTGTTACAACATGCGCAAGTGCTATTCATATTTTGCTATTCTAGCATGTCAATACTGGGTATTTTGAGTTTTTCTTGTGTAGTCTTACTGCATGAAAACAATTCTAGCAAAGTGGGGAATAGTTCAGACTCTAAATTGTTAGAAAATAGTTTGTAAGAGGTCCCATTAGTTAAGAGTGCTGCTTGTTAGAGAAGACTTGATTCCTCCTCTTAGGAGGCAGGTTGCTGCTTTTATTATTGTGCATAAATATATATTTATAGATTAACTTACCATCCTAGGGTTCTTAAATTGCTTATGGTGGAGCATACTATATAATCAGACTATCAACCGATATCTTCAATTTTTAAGCAGCAAAAATTGCATTAACTAGAGAGCTATACTGAGATGGGTCTTCAGATTGAAACTTAACTATCATGATTCTTGCTGAGAATGATTCACTTCTTTTTACTGCAACATCTTCAATCCACTTTTTGTTGAAACACACTGCCTTCATCATAGCAGTTGATAAAGAGCATTATTTCTTAATAATTTGCTGAGTCCCCTCACTTTTTAAACTTTCCTTAATTGGGCTCTCTGGCGATGTCAACAAATTTTGTAATCATAATAAATAAAAAGAAAAATAGAAGAATATAAGAATATTTAAGGTGTTTGAGAAATTACATTTCCATTTTATTCTACAAGAATTCTTATTAATCTTAATTATATTCTTATTATCTTCTATTTTTCTTTTTATTTATGATGAATCTATCAATCAATACACTTTTTAGATCTGCAAAAGCAAACTTTTTAAGGATTCTCTAATCATCGAGATCGTCTATTGGGAAGAATAAATAGCTGTCATTAGGGAATGAGAGGTAAAGCCTGAAGTTATTTTGACTTGATTGTAGCTAGTAGCAGCTAAGAAACATGCAAATATCTTGCATAAATTTGTCAAAGTTTGTGTTTTTAGAGATGAACTCCACATTGAAGTCAACTATCAAACTCAAGAGATCGTTCATTTATTTAATTTTTTAATAAAATCAATTATAATTATAAGTATTGAATTAATAATTATACATAAAATCAGAATAATAATGGAAACTGGACTCTATGAATTCTTCCTTGACTTAATTTTGATATCGATAACTCTTGGTATAGTATAACTCTAATAATGCCTATTTTTTAGTATATCCGATCTGGAAAAGTTTTGGCTTGCTGGAAGTAAAGAAATATGATGATACCTTAATTTAATGGCTAACTTATTGGGTAATATATGCTCTTATTTGGAAATTGGAATAATTCTTTTTCTATTTCATTGTTGATGAGTAAGAAATTTATCTTATAATTAATTTTACTTGCATTTTAGAAACTACTACTATAAACTGGCAAAGCTATTCTATATGTTATGGCTGATACATCCAGACTATCAAGTATGCATAATAGTGTTTTCCCTTAATTTAACTTTTTAGGGAGCCCTTTACTTGTACTACACAATAATTGAACAGAAATTTGAGATATACAGAGACAGAATAATGAATTCAAGTTATGCTATCGTCTAAAAGATAATAAAAGCTACCGATTTGATTCTTGCAAAACTTGGAGAGAGCAGTTAAATTGGATAAAATGTGGCTGGAAAGTCTCTCAAAAAGAATGCAGAGCAAGAAATTATCAAAAATGCTATGGATTTGAATTAGAAACTGCTTATGAGAAGAATGCAAAACAATTATAATAGTAATATGCTTGCAAGTATCTAAAACGTTAGTAGTTCGTAAATTAATAATTGATTATTGTTTATATTATTAAATTAATTTTGCTATAATTTAATACTTACATAAGATATTCAATAAAATTAAATAAAGAACAGAAATATAAAAAATAAGATCAAATGATATAAGTAGATTTTTTTAATTATTATCTTGAAATTTATCTTTCTTTTATAATATATATATATATATATTGATAACTTGGGTTTTTAAAAATCTTTAATAGAAATATGAAAAATTTTGTTTCGATATTTAGCTCTTGTAAATAATAAAAACTTAAAATAGGTATAAAAAAATAATATTGCTAAATAAAAATATTAAATTTCTTTAGAAATAAATTTTTTTAAATAAATAATTTATAAATGATCAATAGGAAATATATCTAAAAAACATGAATTTTTATAGATTAAAACTTAATTAAAATTAAAATTCTTGCTTAAAATATACTCTATAAATAATACAATAAAGAAACTCGAATCTATTATTTGCTATCACCTCATTTATTAATCATTCCAATTTACTTGAAGTAATCCACAGTATCTTTGTAATTTTAATTCTTAAATGGAATGTCAATCAGATATTTCATTTTAGTCTCTCCAATACTTTCAAGATATTCTGCTAAGTCCAGGGGTCTTGGGATGTTTAATTTTAGTTAAATTTTTCTAAATATTTTTCTATTCCAGTCTCTTCCGTTTTCTACATATTGATTCAAAATACTATTAATTTATTTCAGATCTATTTTAGATTTCTCTCTCAGCTAAAATAATAAATATGGATATGAGATTGGGTTTGTATTTAATTAATTTTATTAGAGAAGAAAATCAAGAGATTATTTAATTGTTTGAGGACTCACTAAATTTAGATTATTCATGTTATCTTCATTGTTCTCCCCTTCGATTTAATTTTAAAGATATTATATATTAAAAATTAAAATACATTTAATTTCTTATAAGTAATTATAACTATCAAAATATCGTATCATTTTAATTTAAAATGTAAAGTGATAGTATTTTAGATTTCTTATTTTTCCCACTTTTCAATGCTTTTGACAAGCTCTGGACAAATCAAAATCAATTCAATTTTCTCTAATTTTTTGAAATTAAATGTTATATATGATAGCTCCTCTTCAAAAGTAATTCATCTCAATTTATATAATAATCATTTAATTAATACTTCTACTCTAAATTATTATTATTATTATTATTATTATTAAAAGTGTGGTTAGGTCTCTTATAATATTAGATTTTTATCAAATTTTGAGCTTTTACCAGTTACTCGAAGAATTAATATATAAAATTATAGGGGGGGGGTCTAAGTCGGTACCACTCAATTTTTGAAATCCTAAGTCAGTACCATTTTAAAAAAAATTTTTTACCCCAAAATCCTAAGTCGGTACCATAAAATATTTTTTTTTTATTTCACTCAGTAAATTAAATTTTTTTTTAAAGTTAATTTAATTTTTATAATATGAACATTTCTTAACTTTTAATCATATAAAAAATTTTAATTCAACAAAATTAAGACATCAAGATATTGTATATACTGCTGATCAAATACTTGATGTTTTTCAATTTATAAAGGATATCAAAAATATTATTGAAGCACTTTAAGATATTGGGATTCTTGAAAGAGATGTGAAATGCAGTGAATGTTAACTGAATATGAAACTTAGTTCAAGAAATGCACTTGTGATGAACTTATATACCAATCAATGGCAATAATCTTGCAGGAAAAAAATTAATTCAGCAAACATATTTATTTTACAAGCATTAACAGCAAAGTTTATCTTGGTATTTATTGGTTTTTCATTATTTTGTCATTGGGTACAGTTCAGCTTTTACTAAGTTAATTTAGGCATCTTAAACTACAAAGTAAGAAAAATTTTCTAAAACATTAGACAATAAGTAGCAAAATATATAGAAATTTTTCACATTAAAAATGAAGAATAAATTCTAAATCTAAATATTGAAGGGACGAAAGTTTATTTACTTATAGAAATTTTATTATGATGAAGGCTAAATTTAACAATAAATAAATAGTAGCAGCGTTTGACAGATAAATCTGGGTATTTGGCATGATAGAAAGACAATTAAAAAAGTTAAGGTTTTCATTATTTAAAACAGAACAATAGAGACATTAAGGGCAATAATTTAATAATACTGATAGGTAAATTCAATTATTCATCATGATGGTTTTAGCTGAGATTTTTTATATGTTACTAATTACTAAATATTTTTGTGAAAGAAAAAAAAAATTTTTTGTGGTACTGACTTAGGACTTTGGGGTAAAAAAAATTTATCAAATGGTACCGACTTAGGATTTCAAAAATTGAGTGGTACCGACTTAGACCCCCCCCCAAATTATATTATAAATTCTTAAATTCTTGCTCTAATGCAATACTTTATTATTATATTCAGTCAAAATAGTGAAAAAATCGTGAATATACAAATTCTTAAATTTAAAGAAATATATAATTTACTTACTTAAAATATATTTTTAAATATTTTATAGAAATATGCTAGATTATTTATAAAATAATTCAATATGATGAAATAATTTAAATTTTTTTATATTTTTGCTATTAGAGTCGTTTACTTATATTGAAATTTTAAATTATAAATTCATATATGTTTATTTATTTTTAATTAAAGAAATGAAGTTTGTTTTTAACCTATATTAAGTTTAATTTATTCATAAGTAAAAAAATGAAAAATTTTCAAATTATCTACTAGTAAAATAAATTAATCTTAAAAATAAATAAATTTCAATGCATAAAATAAATTAACTATCAATAATTCAAATCAGTGAATAAATTACATTTCACATTAGTACAAAAGTAATATAATAAATAAAAATATTTTTTAAATAAAACAATTATAATTAGAATTATAAATAATAAATATAATAAAAATGTGCGCAAGTTGTAAAAATATAATATTTACCACTTGTGCCCATTTTAAATATAAATTAATATAAAGCAAACAAATTTCTAAAATATAATTATAAAAATGATAAGAAAATGACTTATTATATAATTCGTCATATTTTTAGAATTTAAATATTCCAAATTTTGATTATATTTTGACTGATTAAATCATCTTCTTCTAATTGACTTTCAATGTTCATTTACATTTAACTTAAGTCAACATGATCCAGATTTAATAAAAAATATATAATAAAGTAAATAATTTAAGATCATCTTAATCATCCTTGATTTCATAGTTAACTGTCAGCTGCTCTAGATTTAAAAGATTCAGTCTTTTTAATGAAATAAATAATATTTTTTGATAATTTTTATAACTATAATGCATCTATTAATCGTTCTAGTGTGCATGGTTTTTTATATTTGAAGCATCTTAAAATTAAATTTTTATAATTTTCTTAAATTTAAATCTTAAATGTGTAAATGAGCTGAGATTATCAATTTAATAATTTTAATTATATTTTAGATATGGAAAGAATTCGTCTATTTACTGAACTATAAGATGGCTTATCTAAGTAAAGTTAGGACTTCTAATCAAAGGAGAGAATTTATAAAAGAATTAAATAATTAAACAAAAACATTATAAAAGTTTTTAATAAATTACTTAAAATTTTATGAATGCTTTTTCCAAAAATGTTTGTAATATAAATTAAAATTTTCTTTATTGTAATTTATTTTATTATAATAAAAGAAATTATTATTAATTTCACCTAGAACCATGAGTTTTATCTTTCTACGTTTTCAGTATCATTTTATTTATGTAAATAAAAATCAGTCATTTATATTATTTAAATACTAATAATTAATCATTATAATTATTTTCAATTAAAATATGATTAATAATTTAAGTAAAATCTGTAAATTGTTATGATCTATCAAATAAATTCCTCTCATTCAGTGATTTATTCCTTAATATTTTTATAAAATAAATTTATATATTTTTCAGGAATTTTAGAGACAAAATATGAATATATTTATTATTATTATTTAAAACTTTAGGGAAATTAATACTGGGGCTTTTAAGCCAGTCAGATATTTATTAGATTTTTACTTCATCATTTTCACTTTCGACACAGTCAGTCAACCCTCCATAAGATATTAATTGCTTTATAATTTGGATAATTTCTAATTTTAACAAAATACAGTTTCTGATTTGGTTTTATGTATTTTTCATATTTTTATTGGTATATGGTACTTTTGAGGGGCAGTTAAATTAAATATAAAAATTATCTTAAACTTTAAAAATCATAAAACATAAAAATCACTTATTATTATTAAACTAGTCTATATTATAATCTTTAAGAAGTCTAAATAACATCTGTTTTATGGATCTTTTTATTGCAATTAGTTTATATCAAACTTGCCCAATTTTTTATAATATTTAATGAACGATATTTAAGTCATTTATAAATAACTACTAAATTTCTTGCATTGTAATTATCAATAATTCATTTAAACTTTATTATATTTTTTGCAAAAAATTTGATTAACTTAGTAAATGGGTAAATTTTAATTAACGCACAATAATTTAGTGATAGAAAATTTATTAATAAAGCAATCCATCCTAAATTAACACATATTCATAATACCTTAGTACCTTAGTACCTTGTATAAAAATAATTATTATATCTATAAAATTATCAATTATATTCTTCCATTATAATTTTCAAATAAAAATATTTAAATTCCTCACTCTATAGTTTAATTATCTAATATCTGATTTGAAAAAACCATCTTTTTATATTTTAAGAATCTAATTAATAAATTGATTTTTAATTAAAATTTTAATAATTTTAATTAATAATCTTCATATTTCTATGCCAATTATTATTTGTCTGGATTCCTATCAACAAATTTGGCGTTCCTTATAAACCCTTCTTTCGCCAATCTGTATAACAAAATCAAGATATTATTTGACTGGTTTTGTTGATCATCTTAGTAAGAAATGTAGACTGGATCTTTTCTGTGAGGTTTGTAATTGACATACTGAAGTAAAATAAATACTATAAATATAATAAAAAACTTAAATATTGTAGGTGGATAAGCTCATCAAAGTCAAAGTTCAAATTTTCAAAATTAAAGTGGCTCAATCAAAACCAATTAATTTGTTAGTTTTTTACCATTTTTTTTATGCTTTCATTTAAAATTAAGCTTTAAAATATTAAAAAATTAACTTAATTTTTAGAGATTTTAAGGTAAATTGAGATTTTTATAAAAAAAAATTCTTAATTTATTATTTTAAGATTTATTTGACAAATAATTATAAATGTCTGAATTAAATAATAAAAATTTTTATATTCAATTATTGGAGAGATAATAAAAAATTCATAATTTAGATATGATATTTACAATTGAGATTATTTAAATTTAATAAATTTCAAATAGCTATTTTAAATATATGGAGGGTAGTGAAACCTGAACCAACAAGTTTGAATTAAATGTTTCATGGCTCATAAAATTCTATAAATAAGTTATTAAGGTCAATTAAGAATTAATTTCATTACTAAAGTATTAAAACAGGTATGAACTACTCCTTGATGTCGAAAATATCGAGTTATTCATTAATTTAACTTATAATTATGCATATTTTTAGAAATTATTTTATTACAAATAATTTTGCAATTCTATACTTAATAGTTGGAAATTAAAGGTTTTTTTTACTTTTGCTTTTATTGTGAATTAGAGATACCACGAATAAATGTTTATTTCTTAATTTACTTAGATTTACAATCATTTTTTATTCATAAATTACTTCCAAAGCATTTGCTATTGCATTCTTTTTATACAATTGTTAATTTTAATTTGACTTAAAACTTTTAAATTTATAAAATTATTCAATCTTAAGAATAGGGGTTATGAATCAAAACCCCA
>ARYC01005923.1:0-13360 GCA_000711775.1 Oxytricha trifallax | reverse complement strand
AAATCTTGTGTGGAAAAGTGTAGAAATCTTCGTCACTCAAATTTCAATTAGTCGAAACTTTGGACATTCTTCAAGTTGAGAGTAATTAAGCACGGTAGAGAGCATCGCAGGATGCAAGGATTCCAAAACGAATTAAATCGCTAGCATGTTTACGGAGAGATTTTTTTTTATGAGCACCAGAAGCTTGAATGATTATAAATCTTGTGTGGAAAAGTGTAGAAATCTTCGTCACTCAAATTTCAATTCGTCGAAACTTTGGACATTCTTCATACTGAGAGTAATTAAGCACGGTAGAGAGCATCGCACGATGCAAGGATTCCAAAACGAATTAAATCGCTAGCATGTTTACGGAGAGATTTTTTTTTATGAGCACCAGAAGCTTGAATGATTATAAATCTTGTGTGGAAAAGTGTAGAAATCTTCGTCACTCAAATTTCAATTCGTCGAAACTTTGGACATTCTTCATACTGAGAGTAATTAAGCACGGTAGAGAGCATCGCACGATGCAAGGATTCCAAAACGAATTAAATCGCTAGCATGTTTACGGAGAGATTGTTTTTATGAGCACCAGAAGCTTGAATGATTATAAATCTTGTGTGGAAAAGTGTAGAAATCTTCGTCACTCAAATTTCAATTAGTCGAAACTTTGGACATTATTCATACTGAGAGTAATTAAGCACGGTAGAGAGCATCGCACGATGCAAGGATTCCAAAACGAATTAAATCGCTAGCATGTTTACGGAGAGATTTTTTTTTATGCGCACCAGAAGCTTGAATGATTATAAATCTTGTGTGGAAAAGTGTAGAAATCTTCGTCACTCAAATTTCAATTAGTCGAAACTTTGGACATTCTTCATACTGAGAGTAATTAAGCACGGTAGAGAGCATCGCACGATGCAAGGATTCCAAAACGAATTAAATCGCTAGCATGTTTACGGAGAGATTTTTTTTTATGAGCACCAGAAGCTTGAATGATTATAAATCTTGTGTGGAAAAGTGTAGAAATCTTCGTCACTCAAATTTCAATGAGTCGAAACTTTGGACATTCTTCATACTGAGAGTAATTAAGCACGGTAGAGAGCATCGCACGATGCAAGGATTCCAAAACGAATTAAATCGCTAGCATGTTTACGGCGAGATTTTTTTTTATGAGCACCAGAAGCTTGAATGATTATAAATCTTGTGTGGAAAAGTGTAGAAATCTTCGTCACTCAAATTTCAATTAGTCGAAACTTTGGACATTCTTCATACTGAGAGTAATTAAGCACGGTAGAGAGCATCGCACGATGCGAGGATTCCAAAACGAATTAAATCGCTAGCATGTTTACGGAGAGATTTTTTTTTATGAGCACCAGAAGCTTGAATGATTATAAATCTTGTGTGGAAAAGTGTAGAAATCTTCCTCACTCAAATTTCAATTAGTCGAAACTTTGGACATTCTTCATACTGAGAGTAATTAAGCACGGTAGAGAGCATCGCACGATGCAAGGATTCCAAAACGAATTAAATCGCTAGCATGTTTACGGAGAGATTTTTGTTTATGAGCACCAGAAGCTTGAATGATTATAAATCTTGTGTGGAAAAGTGTAGAAATCTTCGTCACTCAAATTTCAATTAGTCGAAACTTTGGACATTCTTAATACTGAGAGTAATTAAGCACGGTAGAGAGCATCGCACGATGCAAGGATTCCAAAACGAATTAAATCGCTAGCATGTTTACGGAGAGATTTTTTTTTATGAGCACCAGAAGCTTGAATGATTATAAATCTTGTGTGGAAAAGTGTAGAAATCTTCGTCACTCAAATTTCAATGAGTCGAAACTTTGGACATTCTTCATACTGAGAGTAATTAAGCACGGTAGAGAGCATCGCACGATGCAAGGATTCCAAAACGAATTAAATCGCTAGCATGTTTACGAGAGATTTTTTTTTATGAGCACCAGAAGCATGAATGATTATAAATCTTGTGTGGAAAAGTGTAGAAATCTTCGTCACTCAAATTTCAATTAGTCGAAACTTTGGACATTCTTCATACTGAGAGTAATTAAGCACGGTAGAGAGCATCGCACGATGCAAGGATTCCAAAACGAATTAAATCGCTAGCATGTTTACGGAGAGATTTTTTTTTATGAGCACCCGAAGCTTGAATGATTATAAATCTTGTGTGGAAAAGTGTAGAAATCTTCGTCACTCAAATTTCAATTAGTCGAAACTTTGGACATTCTTCATACTGAGAGAATTAAGCACGGTAGAGAGCATCGCACGATGCAAGGATTCCAAAACGAATTAAATCGCTAGCATGTTTACGGAGAGATTTTTTTTTATGAGCACCAGAAACTTGAATGATTATAAATCTTGTGTGGAAAAGTGTAGAAATCTTCGTCACTCAAATTTCAATTAGTCGAAACTTTGGACATTCTTCATACTGAGAGTAATTAAGCACCGTAGAGAGCATCGCACGATGCAAGGATTCCAAAACGAATTAAATCGCTAGCATGTTTACGGAGAGATTTTTTTTTATGAGCACCAGAAGCTTGAATGATTATAAATCTTGTGTGGAAAAGTGTAGAAATCTTCGTCACTCAACTTTCAATTAGTCGAAACTTTGGACATTCTTCATACTGAGAGTAATTAAGCACGGTAGAGAGCATCGCACGATGCAAGGATTCCAAAACGAATTAAATCGCTAGCATGTTTACGGCGAGATTTTTTTTTATGAGCACCAGAAGCTTGAATGATTATAAATCTTGTGTGGAAAAGTGTAGAAATCTTCGTCACTCAAATTTCAATTAGTCGAAACTTTGGACATTCTTCATACTGAGAGTAATTAAGCACGGTAGAGAGCATCGCACGATGCAAGGATTCCAAAACGAATTAAATCGATAGCATGTTTACGGAGAGATTTTTTTTTATGAGCACCAGAAGCTTGAATGATTATAAATCTTGTGTGGAAAAGTGTAGAAATCTTCGTCACTCAAATTTCAATTAGTCGAAACTTTGGACATTCTTCATACTGAGAGTAATTAAGCACGGTAGAGAGCATCGCACGATGCAAGGATTCCAAAACGAATTAAATCGCTAGCATGTTTACGGAGAGATTTTTGTTTATGAGCACCAGAAGCTTGAATGATTATAAATCTTGTGTGGAAAAGTGTAGAAATCTTCGTCACTCAAATTTCAATTAGTCGAAACTTTGGACATTCTCATACTGAGAGTAATTAAGCACGGTAGAGAGCATCGCACGATGCAAGGATTCCAAAACGAATTAAATCGCTAGCATGTTTACGGAGAGATTTTTTTTTATGCGCACCAGAAGCTTGAATGATTATAAATCTTGTGTGGAAAAGTGTAGAAATCTTCGTCACTCAAATTTCAATTAGTCGAAACTTTGGACATTCTTCATACTGAGAGTAATTAAGCACGGTAGAGAGCATCGCACGATGCAAGGATTCCAAAACGAATTAAATCGCTAGCATGTTTACGGAGAGATTTTTTTTTATGAGCACCAGAAGCTTGAATGATTATAAATCTTGTGTGGAAAAGTGTAGAAATCTTCGTCACTCAAATTTCAATGAGTCGAAACTTTGGACATTCTTCATACTGAGAGTAATTAAGCACGGTAGAGAGCATCGCACGATGCAAGGATTCCAAAACGAATTAAATCGCTAGCATGTTTTACGGAGAGATTTTTTTTTATGAGCACCAGAAGCTTGAATGATTATAAATCTTGTGTGGAAAAGTGTAGAAATCTTCGTCACTCAAATTTCAATTAGTGGAAACTTTGGACATTCTTCATACTGAGAGTAATTAAGCACGGTAGAGAGCATCGCACGATGCAAGGATTCCAAAACGAATTAAATCGCTAGCATGTTTACGAGAGATTTTTTTTTATGAGCACCAGAAGCTTGAATGATTATAAATCTTGTGTGGAAAAGTGTAGAAATCTTCGTCACTCAAATTTCAATTAGTCGAAACTTTGGACAGTCTTCATACTGAGAGTAATTAAGCACGGTAGAGAGCATCGCACGATGCAAGGATTCCAAAACGAATTAAATCGCTAGCATGTTTACGGAGAGATTTTTTTTATGAGCACCAGAAGCTTGAATGATTATAAATCTTGTGTGGAAAAGTGTAGAAATCTTCGTCACTCAAATTTCAATGAGTCGAAACTTTGGACATTCTTCATACTGAGAGTAATTAAGCACGGTAGAGAGCATCGCACGATGCAAGGATTCCAAAACGAATTAAATCGCTAGCATGTTTACGGAGAGATTTTTTTTTTTGAGCACCAGAAGCTTGAATGATTATAAATCTTGTGTGGAAAGGTGTAGAAATCTTCGTCACTCAAATTTCAATTAGTCGAAACTTTGGACATTCTTCATACTGAGAGTAATTAAGCAGGGGGGGGGGGGGGGGGGGGGGGGGGGGGAGTAGAGAGCATCGCACGATGCAAGGATTCCAAAACGAATTAAATCGCTAGCATGTTTACGGAGAGATTTTTTTTTTTGAGCACCAGAAGCTTGAATGATTATAAATCTTGTGTGGAAAGGTGTAGAAATCTTCGTCACTCAAATTTCAATTAGTCGAAACTTTGGACATTCTTCATACTGAGAGTAATTAAGCACGGTAGAGAGCATCGCACGATGCAAGGATTCCAAAACGAATTAAATCGCTAGCATGTTTACGGAGAGATTTTTTTTTATGAGCACCAGAAACTTGAATGATTATAAATCTTGTGTGGAAAAGTGTAGAAATCTTCGTCACTCAAATTTCAATTAGTCGAAACTTTTGACATTCTTCATACTGAGAGTAATTAAGCACGGTAGAGAGCATCGCACGATGCAAGGATTCCAAAACGAATTAAATCGCTAGCATGTTTACGGAGAGATTTTTTTTTATGAGCACCCGAAGCTTGAATGATTATAAATCTTGTGTGGAAAAGTGTAGAAATCTTCGTCACTCAAATTTCAATTAGTCGAAACTTTGGACATTCTTCATACTGAGAGTAATTAAGCACGGTAGAAAGCATCGCACGATGCAAGGATTCCAAAACGAATTAAATCGCTAGCATGTTTACGGAGAGATTTTTTTTTATGAGCACCAGAAGCTTGAATGATTATAAATTGTGTGGAAAAGTGTAGAAATCTTCGTCACTCAACTTTCAATTAGTCGAAACTTTGGACATTCTTCATACTGAGAGTAATTAAGCACGGTAGAGAGCATCGCACGATGCAAGGATTCCAAAACGAATTAAATCGCTAGCATGTTTACGGAGAGATTTCTTTATGAGCACCAGAAGCTTGAATGATTATAAATCTTGTGTGGAAAAGTGTAGAAATCTTCGTCACTCAAATTTCAATTAGTCGAAACTTTGGACATTACTCATACTGAGAGTAATTAAGCACGGTACAGAGCATCGCACGATGCAAGGATTCCAAAACGAATTAAATCGCTAGCATGTTTACGGAGAGATTTTTTTTTATGAGCACCAGAAGCTTGAATGATTATAAATCTTGTGTGGAAAAGTGTAGAAATCTTCGTCACTCAAATTTCAATTAGTCGAAACTTTGGACATTACTCATACTGAGAGTAATTAAGCACGGTACAGAGCATCGCACGATGCAAGGATTCCAAAACGAATTAAATCGCTAGCATGTTTACGGAGAGATTTTTTTTTATGAGCACCAGAAGCTTGAATGATTATAAATCTTGTGTGGAAAAGTGTAGAAATCTTCGTCACTCAAATTTCAATTAGTCGAAACTTTGGACATTCTTCATACTGAGAGTAATTAAGAACGGTAGAGAGCATCGCACGATGCAATGATTCCAAAACGAATTAAATCGCTACCATGTTTACGGAGAGATTTTTTTTTATGAGCACCAGAAGCTTGAATGATTATAAATCTTGTGTGGAAAAGTGTAGAAATCTTCGTCACTCAAATTTCATAGTCGAAACTTTGGACATTACTCATACTGAGAGTAATTAAGCACGGTACAGAGCATCGCACGATGCAAGGATTCCAAAACGAATTAAATCGCTAGCATGTTTACGGTGATATTTTTTTTTATGAGCACCAGAAGCTTGAATGATTATAAATCTTGTGTGGAAAAGTGTAGAAATCTTCGTCACTCAAATTTCAATTAGTCGAAACTTTGGACATTCTTCATGTTGAGAGTAATTAAGCACGGTAGAGAGCATCGCAGGATGCAAGGATTCCAAAACGAATTAAATCGCTAGCATGTTTACGGAGAGATTTTTTTTTATGAGCACCAGAAGCTTGAATGATTATAAATCTTGTGTGGAAAAGTGTAGAAATCTTCGTCACTCAAATTTCAATTAGTCGAAACTTTGGACATTCTTCATACTGAGAGTAATTAAGCACGGTAGAGAGCATCGCACGATGCAAGGATTCCAAAACGAATTAAATCGCTAGCATGTTTACGGAGAGATTTTTTTTTATGAGCACCAGAAGCTTGAATGATTATAAATCTTGTGTGGAAAAGTGTAGAAATCTTCGTCACTCAACTTTCAATTAGTCGAAACTTTGGACATTCTTCATACTGAGAGTAATTAAGCACGGTAGAGAGCATCGCACGATGCAAGGATTCCAAAACGAATTAAATCGCTAGCATGTTTACGGAGAGATTTTTTTTTATGAGCACCAGAAGCTTGAATGATTATAAATCTTGTGTGGAAAAGTGTAGAAATCTTCGTCACTCAAATTTCAATTCGTCGAAACTTTGGACATTCTTCATACTGAGAGTAATTAAGCACGGTAGAGAGCATCGCACGATGCAAGGATTCCAAAACGAATTAAATCGCTAGCATGTTTACGGAGAGATTTTTTTTTATGAGCACCAGAAGCTTGAATGATTATAAATCTTGTGTGGAAAAGTGTAGAAATCTTCGTCACTCAAATTTCAATTAGTCGAAACTTTGGACATTCTTCATACTGAGAGTAATTAAGCACGGTAGAGAGCATCGCACGATGCGAGGATTCCAAAACGAATTAAATCGCTAGCATGTTTACGGAGAGATTTTTTTTTATGCGCACCAGAAGCTTGAATGATTATAAATCTTGTGTGGAAAAGTGTAGAAATCTTCGTCACTCAAATTTCAATTAGTCGAAACTTTGGACATTCTTCATACTGAGAGTAATTAAGCACGGTAGAGAGCATCGCACGATGCGAGGATTCCAAAACGAATTAAATCGCTAGCATGTTTACGGAGAGATTTTTTTTTATGCGCACCAGAAGCTTGAATGATTATAAATCTTGTGTGGAAAAGTGTAGAAATCTTCGTCACTCAAATTTCAATTAGTCGAAACTTTGGACATTCTTCATACTGAGAGTAATTAAGCACGGTAGAGAGCATCTCACGATGCAAGGATTCCAAAACGAATTAAATCGCTAGCATGTTTACGGAGAGATTTTTTTTTATGAGCACCCGAAGCTTGAATGATTATAAATCTTGTGTGGAAAAGTGTAGAAATCTTCGTCACTCAAATTTCAATTAGTCGAAACTTTGGACATTCTTCATACTGAGAGTAATTAAGCACGGTAGAGAGCATCGCACGATGCAAGGATTCCAAAACGAATTAAATCGCTAGCATGTTTACGGAGAGTTTTTTTTTTATGAGCACCAGAAGCTTGAATGATTATAAATCTTGTGTGGAAAAGTGTAGAAATCTTCGTCACTCAAATTTCAATTAGTCGAAACTTTGGACATTCTTCATACTGAGAGTAATTAAGCACGGTAGGGAGCATCGCACGATGCAAGGATTCCAAAACGAATTAAATCGCTAGCATGTTTACGGAGAGATTTTTTTTTATGAGCACCAGAAGCTTGAATGATTATAAATCTTGTGTGGAACAGTGTAGAAATCTTCGTCACTCAAATTTCAATTAGTCGAAACTTTGGACATTCTTCATACTGAGAGTAATTAAGCACGGTAGAGAGCATCGCACGATGCAAGGATTCCAAAACGAATTAAATCGCTAGCATGTTTACGGAGAGATTTTTTTTTATGAGCACCCGAAGCTTGAATGATTATAAATCTTGTGTGGTAAAGTGTAGAAATCTTCGTCACTCAAATTTCAATTATCGAAACTTTGGACATTCTTCATACTGAGAGTAATTAAGCACGGTAGAGAGCATCGCACGATGCAAGGATTCCAAAACGAATTAAATCGCTAGCATGTTTACGGAGAGATTTTTTTTTATGCGCACCAGAAGCTTGAATGCTTATAAATCTTGTGTGGAAAAGTGTAGAAATCTTCGTCACTCAAATTTCAATTAGTCGAAACTTTGGACATTCTTCATACTGAGAGTAATTAAGCACGGTAGAGAGCATCGCACGATGCAAGGATTCCAAAACGAATTAAATCGCTAGCATGTTTACGGCGAGATTTTTTTTTATGAGCACCAGATGCTTGAATGATTATAAATCTTGTGTGGAAAAGTGTAGAAATCTTCGTCACTCAAATTTCAATTAGTCGAAACTTTGGACATTCTTCATACTGAGAGTAATTAAGCACGGTAGAGAGCATCGCACGATGCAAGGATTCCAAAACGAATTAAATCGCTAGCATGTTTACGGAGAGATTTTTTTTTATGAGCACCAGAAGCTTGAATGATTATAAATCTTGTGTGGAAAAGTGTAGAAATCTTCGTCACTCAAATTTCAATTAGTGGAAACTTTGGACATTCTTCATACTGAGAGTAATTAAGCACGGTAGAGAGCATCGCACGATGCAAGGATTCCAAAACGAATTAAATCGCTAGCATGTTTACGGAGAGATTTTTTTTTATGAGCACCAGAAGCTTGAATGATTATAAATCTTGTGTGGAACAGTGTAGAAATCTTCGTCACTCAAATTTCAATTAGTCGAAACTTTGGACATTCTTCATACTGAGAGTAATTAAGCACGGTAGAGAGCATCGCACGATGCGAGGATTCCAAAACGAATTAAATCGCTAGCATGTTTACGGAGAGATTTTTTTTTATGAGCACCAGAAGCTTGAATGATTATAAATCTTGTGTGGAAAAGTGTAGAAATCTTCGTCACTCAAATTTCAATTAGTCGAAACTTTGGACATTCTTCATACTGAGAGTAATTAAGCACGGTAGAGAGCATCTCACGATGCAAGGATTCCAAAACGAATTAAGTCGCTAGCATGTTTACGGAGAGATTTTTTTTTATGAGCACCAGAAGCTTGAATGATTATAAATCTTGTGTGGAAAAGTGTAGAAATCTTCGTCACTCAAATTTCAATTAGTCGAAACTTTGGACATTCTTCATACTGAGAGTAATTAAGCACGGTAGAGAGCATCGCACGATGCAAGGATTCCAAAACGAATTAAATCGCTAGCATGTTTACGGAGAGATTTTTTTTTATGAGCACCAGAAGCTTGAATGATTATAAATCTTGTGTGGAAAAGTGTAGAAATCTTCGTCACTCAAATTTCAATTAGTCGAAACTTTGGACATTCTTCATACTGAGAGTAATTAAGCACGGTAGAGAGCATCGCACGATGCAAGGATTCCAAAACGAATTAAATCGCTAGCATGTTTACGGAGAGATTTTTTTTTATGAGCACCAGAGGCTTGAATGATTATAAATCTTGTGTGGAAAAGTGAGAAATCTTCGTCACTCAAATTTCAATTAGTCGAAACTTTGGACATTCTTCATACTGAGAGTAATTAAGCACGGTAGGGAGCATCGCACGATGCAATGATTCCAAAACGAATTAAATCGCTAGCATGTTTACGGAGAGATTTTTTTTTATGAGCACCAGAAGCTTGAATGATTATAAATCTTGTGTGGAAAAGTGTAGAAATCTTCGTCACTCAAATTTCAATTAGTCGAAACTTTGGACATTCTTCATACTGAGAGTAATTAAGCACCGTAGAGAGCATCGCACGATGCAAGGATTCCAAAACGAATTAAATCGCTAGCATGTTTACGGAGAGATTTTTTTTTATGAGCACCAGAAGCTTGAATGATTATAAATCTTGTGTGGAACAGTGTAGAAATCTTCGTCACTCAAATTTCAATTAGTCGAAACTTTGGACATTCTTCATACTGAGAGTAATTAAGCACGGTAGAGAGCATCGCACGATGCAAGGATTCCAAAACGAATTAAATCGCTAGGATGTTTACGGAGAGATTTTTTTTATGAGCACCTGAAGCTTGAATGATTATAAATCTTGTGTGGAAAAGTGTAGAAATCTTCGTCACTCAAATTTCAATTATCGAAACTTTGGACATTCTTCATACTGAGAGTAATTAAGCACGGTAGAGAGCATCGCACGATGCAAGGATTCCAAAACGAATTAAATCGCTAGCATGTTTACGGAGAGATTTTTTTTTATGAGCCCCAGAAGCTTGAATGATTATAAATCTTGTGTGGAAAAGTGTAGAAATCTTCGTCACTCAAATTTCAATTCGTCTAACTTTTGGACATTCTTCATTCTGTGAGTAATTAAGCACGGTAGAGAGCATCGCACGATGCAAGGATTTCAAAACGAATTATGTCGCTAGCATGTTTATGGAGAGATTTTTTTTTATGAACACCAGAAGCTTGAATGATTATATATATTATTATTAATAATCTATAAAAATTATATTCTAAATCTAATTTAATTAATTAATTATAAATTATATTTTATTTATATGCAATATCATATTAACCGATAACTTAAAATTTTTAAATCTATGCATTTATTTCTGAGCGTAAATTGAATAATCTTGTGTTGGAAAAAAGTGTAGAAATCTTCGTCACTCAAATTTCAATTAGTCGAAACTTTGGACATTCTTCATACTGAGAGTAATTAAGCACGGTAGAGAGCATCGCACGATGCGAGGATTCCAAAACGAATTAAATCGCTAGCATGTTTACGGAGAGATTTTTTTTATGAGCACCAGAAGCTTGAATGATTATAAATCTTGTGTTGAAAAGTCTAGAAATCTTCGTCACTCAAATTTCAATTAGGCGAAACTTTGGACATTCTTTATACTGAGAGTAATTGAGCACGGTAGAGAGCATCGCACGGTGTATGGATTATAAAACGAATCAAATCGCTAGCATGTTTACGAAGAGATTTTTTTTATGAGCACCAGAAGCTTGAATGATTATAAATCTTGTGTGGAAAAGAGAAGAATTCTTCGTCACTCAAATTTCAATAAGTTGGTGTTTTGGACATTCTTCATACTGTCAGAAATCAAGCAAGGTAAAGAGCATCGCACGATTCAAGAATTCAAAAACGAATTAAATCGCTACCATGTTTACGGAGAGATTTTATTTTATGACCACCAGAAGCTTGAATGATTATAAATCTTGTGTGGAAAAGTGTAGAAATCTTCATCGCTCAAATTTCAATTAGTCGAACTTTGGACATTCTTCATACTGAGAGAAATCAAGTACGGTAGAGAGCATCGCACGATGCAAGGATTCCAAAACGAATTAAATCGCTAGCATGTTTACGGAGAGATTTTTTTTTTTATGAGCACCAGAAGCTTGAATGATTATAAATCTTGTGTGGAAAAGTGTAGAAATCTTCGTCACTCAACTTTCAATTAGTCGAAACTTTGGACATTCTTCATACTGAGAGTAATTAAGCACGGTAGAGAGCATCGCACGATGCAAGGATTCCAAAACGAATTAAATCGCTAGCATGTTTCGGAGAGATTTTTTTTTATGAGCACCAGAAGCTTGAATGATTATAAATCTTGTGTGGAAAAGTGTAGAAATCTTCGTCACTCAAATTTCAATTCGTCGAAACTTTGGACATTCTTCATACTGAGAGTAATTAAGCACGGTAGAGAGCATCGCACGATGCAAGGATTCCAAAACGAATTAAATCGCTAGCATGTTTACGGAGAGATTTTTTTTTATGAGCACCAGAAGCTTGAATGATTATAAATCTTGTGTGGAAAAGTGTAGAAATCTTCGTCACTCAAATTTCAATTAGTCGAAAGTTTGGACATTCTTCATACTGAGAGTAATTAAGCACGGTAGAGAGCATCGCACGATGCAAGGATTCCAAAACGAATTAAATCGCTAGCATGTTTACGGAGAGATTTTTTTTTATGAGCACCAGAAGCTTGAATGATTATAATCTTGTGTGGAAAAGTGTAGAAATCTTCGTCACTCAAATTTCAATTAGTCGAAACTTTGGACATTCTTCATACTGAGAGTAATTAAGCACGGTAGAGGAGAGCATCGCACGATGCAAGGTTTCCAAAACGAATTAAATCGCTAGCATGTTTACGGAGAGATTTTTTTTTATGAGCACCAGAAGCTTGAATGATTATAAATCTTGTGTGGAAAAGTGTAGAAATCTTCGTCACTCAAATTTCAATTAGTCGAAACTTTGGACACTCTTCATACTTGAGAGTAATTAAGCACGGTAGAGAGCATCTCACGATGCAAGGATTCCAAAACGAATTAAATCGCTAGCATGTTTACGGAGAGATTTTTTTTTATGAGCACCAGAAGCTTGAATGATAATAAATCTTGTGTGGAAAAGTGTAGAAATCTTCGTCACTCAAATTTCAATTAGTCGAAACTTTGGACATTCTTCATACTGAGAGTAATTAAGCACGGTAGAGAGCATCTCACGATGCAAGGATTCCAAAACGAATTAAATCGCTAGCATGTTTACGGAGAGATTTTTTTTTATGAGCACCAGAAGCTTGAATGATTATAAATCTTGTGTGGAAAAGTGTAGAAATCTTCGTCACTCAAATTTCAATTCGTCGAAACTTTGGACATTCTTCATACTGAGAGTAATTAAGCACGGTAGAGAGCATCGCACGATGCAAGGATTCCAAAACGAATTAAATCGCTAGCATGTTTACGGAGAGATTTTTTTTTATGAGCACCAGAAGCTTGAATGATTATAAATCTTGTGTGGAAAAGTGTAGAAATCTTCGTCACTCAAATTTCAATTCGTCGAAACTTTGGACATTCTTCATACTGAGAGTAAATTAAGCACGGTAGAGAGCATCGCACGATGCAAGGATTCCAAAACGAATTAAATCGCTAGCATGTTTACGGAGAGATTTTTTTTTTTGAGCACCAGAAGCTTGAATGATTATAAATCTTGTGTGGAAAGGTGTAGAAATCTTCGTCACTCAAATTTCAATTAGTCGAAACTTTGGACATTCTTCATACTGAGAGTAATTAAGCACGGTAGAGAGCATCGCACGATGCAAGGATTCCAAAACGAATTAATTCGCTAGCATGTTTACGGAGAGATTTTTTTTTATGAGCACCAGAAGCTTGAATGATTATAAATCTAGGTGGAAAAATGTAGAAATCTTCGTCACTCAAATTTCAATTAGTCGAAACTTT
>ARYC01005922.1:0-19533 GCA_000711775.1 Oxytricha trifallax | reverse complement strand
TAGCATGTTTACGGAGAGATTATTTTATATGAGCACCAGAAGCTTGAATGATTATAAATCTTGTGTGGAAAAGTGTAGAAATCTTCGTCACTTAAATTTCAATTAGTCGAAAATTTGGACATTCTTCATACTGAGAGTAATTAAGCACTGTAGATAGCATCGCACGATGCAATGATTCCAAAACGAATTAAATAACTAGCATGTTTACGGAGAGATTATTTTATATGAGCACCAGAAGCTTGAATGATTATAAATCTTGTGTGGAAAAGTGTAGAAATCTTCGTCACTCAAATTTCAATTAGTCGAAACTTTGGACATTCTTCATACTGAGAGTAATTAAGCACGGTAGAGAGCATCGCACGATGCAAGGATTCCAAAACGAATTAAATCGCTAGCATGCTTACGGAGAGTATTTTTTTTATGAGCACCAGAAGCTTGAATGATTATAAATCTTGTGTGGAAAAGTGTAGAAATCTTCGTCACTCAAATTTCAATTAGTCGAAACTTTGGACATTCTTCATACTGAGAGTAATTAAGCACGGTAGAGAGCATCGCACGATGCAAGGATTCCAAAACGAATTAAGTCGCTAGCATGTTTACGGAGAGATTTTTTTTTATGAGCACCAGAAGCTTGAATGATTATAAATCTTGTGTGGAAAAGTGTAGAAATCTTCGTCACTCAAATTTCAATTAGTCGAAACTTTGATCATTCTTCATATGAGAGTAATTAAGCACGGTAGAGAGCATCGCACGATGCAAGGATTCCAAAACGAATTAAATCGCTAGCATGTTTACGGAGAGATTTTTTTTTATGAGCACCAGAAGCTTGAATGATTATAAATCTTGTGTGGAAAAGTGTAGAAATCTTCGTCACTCAAATTTCAATTCGTCGAAACTTTGGACATTCTTCATACTGAGAGTAATTAAGCACGGTAGAGAGCATCGCACGATGCAAGGATTCCAAAACGAATTAAATCGCTAGCATGTTTACGGAGCCCAGAGATTTTTTTTTATGAGCACCAGAAGCTTGAATGATTATAAATCTTGTGTGGAAAAGTGTAGAAATCTTCGTCACTCAAATTTCAATTCGTCGAAACTTTGGACATTCTTCATACTGAGAGTAATTAAGCACGGTAGAGAGCATCGCACGATGCAAGGATTCAAAAACGAATTAAATCACTAGCATGTTTACGGAGAGATTTTTTTTAATGAGCACCAGAAGCTTGAATGCTTATAAATCTTGTGTGGAAAAGTGTAGAAATCTTCGTCACTCAAATTTCAATTAGTCGAAACTTTGGACATTCTTCATACTGAGAGTAATTAAGCACGGTAGAGAGCATCGCACGATGCAAGGATTCCAAAACGAATTAAATCGCTAGCATGCTTACGGAGAGTATTTTTTTTATGAGCACCAGAAGCTTGAATGATTATAAATCTTGTGTGGAAAAGTGTAGAAATCTTCGTCACTCAAATTTCAATTAGTCGAAACTTTGGACATTCTTCATACTGAGACTAATTAAGCACGGTAGAGAGCATCGCACGATGCAAGGATTCCAAAACGAATTAAATCGCTAGCATGTTTACGGAGAGATTTTTTTTTTTGAGCACCAGAAGCTTGAATGATTATAAATCTTGTGTGGAAAGGTGTAGAAATCTTCGTCACTCAAATTTCAATTAGTCGAAACTTTGGACATTCTTCATACTGAGAGTAATTAAGCACGGTAGAGAGCATCGCACGATGCAAGGATTCCAAAACGAATTAATTCGCTAGCATGTTTACGGAGAGATTTTTTTTTATGAGCACCAGAAGCTTGAATGATTATAAATCTAGGTGGAAAAATGTAGAAATCTTCGTCACTCAAATTTCAATTAGTCGAAACTTTGGACATTCTTCATACTGAGAGTAATTAAGCACGGTAGAGAGCATCGCACGATGCAAGGATTCCAAAACGAATTAAATCGCTAGCATGTTTACGGAGAGATTTTTTTTTATGAGCACCAGAAGCTTGAATGATTATAAATCTTGTGAGGAAAAGTGTAGAAATCTTCGTCACTCAAATTTCAATTAGTCGAAACTTTGGACATTCTTCATACTGAGAGTAATTAAGCACGGTAGAGAGCATCGCACGATGCAAGGATTCCAAAACGAATTAAATCGCTAGCATGTTTACGGAGAGATTTTTTTTTTTGAGCACCAGAAGCTTGAATGATTATAAATCTTGTGTGGAAAGGTGTAGAAATCTTCGTCACTCAAATTTCAATTAGTCGAAACTTTGGACATTCTTCATACTGAGAGTAATTAAGCACGGTAGAGAGCATCGCACGATGCAAGGATTCCAAAACGAATTAAATCGCTAGCATGTTTACGGATAGATTTTTTTTTATGAGCACCAGAAGCTTGAATGATTATAAATCTTGTGTGGAAAAGTGTAGAAATCTTCGTCACTCAAATTTCAATTAGTCGAAACTTTGGACATTCTTCATACTGAGAGTAATTAAGCACGGTAGAGAGCATCGCACGATGCAAGGATTCAAAAACGAATTAAATCACTAGCATGTTTACGGAGAGATTTTTTTTAATGAGCACCAGAAGCTTGAATGCTTATAAATCTTGTGTGGAAAAGTGTAGAAATCTTCGTCACTCAAATTTCAATTAGTCGAAACTTTGGACATTCTTCATACTGAGAGTAATTAATACGGTAGAGAGCATCGCACGAAGCAAGGATTCCAAAACGAATTAAATCGCTAGCATGTTTACGGTGATATTTTTTTTTATGAGCACCAGAAGCTTGAATGATTATAAATCTTTTGTGGAAAAGTGTAAAAATCTTAGTCACTCAAATTTCAATTAGTTGAAACTTTGGACATTCTTCATACTGAGAGTAATTAAGCTTGGTAGAGAGCATCGCACGATGCAGGGATTCCAAAACGAATTAAATCACTAGCATGTTTACGGAGAGATTTTTTTTAATGAGCACCAGAAGCTTGAATGCTTATAAATCTTGTGTGGAAAAGTGTAGAAATCTTCGTCACTCAAATTTCAATTAGTCGAAACTTTGGACATTCTTCATACTGAGAGTAATTAAGCACGGTAGAGAGCATCGCACGATGCAAGGATTCCAAAACGAATTAAATCGCTAGCATGTTTACGGAGAGATTTTTTTTTATGAGCACCAGAAGCTTGAATGATTATAAATCTTGTGTGGAAAAGTGTAGAAATCTTCGTCACTCAACTTTCAATAGTCGAAACTTTGGACATTCTTCATACTGAGAGTAATTAAGCACGGTAGAGAGCATCGCACGATGCAAGGATTCCAAAACGAATTAATTCGCTAGCATGTTTACGGAGAGATTTTTTTTTATGAGCACCAGAAGCTTGAATGATTATAAATCTAGGTGGAAAAATGTAGAAATCTTCGTCACTCAAATTTCAATTAGTCGAAACTTTGGACATTCTTCATACTGAGAGTAATTAAGCACGGTAGAGAGCATCGCACGATGCAAGGATTCCAAAACGAATTAAATCGCTAGCATGTTTACGGAGAGATTTCTTTATGAGCACCAGAAGCTTGAATGATTATAAATCTTGTGTGGAAAAGTGTAGAAATCTTTGTCACTCAAATTTCAATTAGTCGAAACTTTGGACATTCTTCATACTGAGAGTAATTAAGCACGGTAGAGAGCATCGCACGATGCAAGGATTCCAAAACGAATTAAATCGATAGCATGTTACGGAGAGATTTTTTTTTATGAGCACCAGAAGCTTGAATGATTATAAATCTTGTGTGGAAAAGTGTAGAAATCTTCGTCACTCAAATTTCAATTCGTCGAAACTTTGGACATTCTTCATACTGAGAGTAATTAAGCACGGTAGAGAGCATCGCACGATGCAAGGATTCCAAAACGAATTAAATCGCTAGCATGTTTACGGAGAGATTTTTTTTTATGAGCACCAGAAGCTTGAATGATTATAAATCTTGTGTGGAAAAGTGTAGAAATCTTCGTCACTCAAATTTCAATTCGTCGAAACTTTGGACATTCTTCATACTGAGAGTAATTAAGCACGGTAGAGAGCATCGCACGATGCAAGGATTCCAAAACGAATTAAATCGCTAGCATGTTTACGGAGAGATTTTTTTTTATGAGCACCAGAAGCTTGAATGATTATAAATCTTGTGTGGAAAAGTGTAGAAATCTTCGTCACTCAAATTTCAATTAGTCGAACCTTTGGACATTCTTCATACTGAGAGTAATTAAGCACGGTAGAGAGCATCGCACGGTGCAGGGATTCCAAACGAATTAAATCTCTAGCATGTTTGCGGAGAGATTTTTTTTTATGAGCACCAGAAGCTTGAATGATTATAAATCTTGTGTGGAAAAGTGTAGAAATCTTCGTCACTCTTTCAATTAGTCGAAACTTTGGACATTCTTCATACTGAGAGTAATTAAGCACGGTAGAGAGCATCGCACGATGCAAGGATTCCAAACGAATTAATCGCTAGCATGTTTACGAGATATTTTTTTTTATGAGCACCAGAAGCTTTGATGATTATAAATCTTTTGTGGAAAAGTGAAGAAATCTTCGTCACTCAAATTTCACTTAGTCGAAACTTTGGACATTCTTCATGCTGAGAGTAATTAAGCTTGGTAGATAGCATCGCACGATGCAGGGATTCCAAAACGAATTAAATCTCTAGCATGTTTACGGAGAGATTTTTTTTTATGAGCATTAGAAGCTTTGATGATTATAAATCTTTTGTGGAAAAGTGTAGAAATCTTCGTCACTCAAATTTCAATTAGTCGAAACTTTGGACATTCTTCATACTGAGAGTAATTGAGCACGGTAGAGAGCATCGCTTGATGCATGGATTCCCAAACGAATTTAATCGCTAGCATGTTTATGGAGAGATTTTTTTTATGAGCACCAGAAGCTTGAATGATTATAAATCTTGTGTGGAAAGTGTAGAAATCTTCGTCACTCAAATTTCAATTAGTCGAAACTTTGGACATTCTTCATACTGAGAGTAATTAAGCACGGTAGAGAGCATCGCACGATGCAAGGATTCCAAAACGAATTAAATCGCTAGCAGTTTACGGAGAGATTTTTTTTTTTGAGCACCAGAAGCTTGAATGATTATAAATCTTGTGTGGAAAGGTGTAGAAATCTTCGTCACTCAAATTTCAATTCGTCGAAACTTTGGACATTCTTCATACTGAGAGTAATTAAGCACGGTAGAGAGCATCGCACGATGCAAGGATTCCAAAACGAATTAAATCGCTAGCATGTTTACGGAGAGATTTTTTTTTTTGAGCACCAGAAGCTTGAATGATTATAAATCTTGTGTGGAAAGGTGTAGAAATCTTCGTCACTCAAATTTCAATTCGTCGAAACTTTGGACATTCTTCATACTGAGAGTAATTAAGCACGGTAGAGAGCATCGCACGATGCAAGGATTCCAAAACGAATTAAATCGCTAGCATGTTTACGGAGAGATTTTTTTTATGAGCACCAGAAGCTTGAATGATTATAAATCTTGTGTTGAAAAGTGTAGAAATCTTCGTCACTCAAATTTCAATTAGTCGAAACTTTGGACATTCTTTATACTGAGAGTAATTGAGCACGGTAGAGAGCATCGCACGGTGTATGGATTCTAAAACGAATTAAATCGCTAGGATGTTTACGGAGAGATTTTTTTTATGAGCACCAGAAGCTTGAATGATTATAAATCTTGTGTGGAAAAGTGTAGAATTCTTCGTCACTCAAATTTCAATTAGTTGGTGTTTTGGACATTCTTCATACTGTGAGTAATTAAGCACGGTAGAGAGCATCGCACGATTCAAGGGTTCCAAAACGAATTAAATCGCTAGCATGTTTACGGAGAGATTTTTTTTTATGAGCACCAGAAGCTTGAATGATTATAAATCTTGTGTTGAAAAGTGTAGAAATCTTCGTCGCTCAAATTTCAATTAGTCGAACTTTGGACATTCTTCATACTGAGAGTAATTAAGCACGGTAGAGAGCATCGCACGATGCAAGGATTCCAAAACGAATTAAATCGCTAGCATGTTTACGGAGAGATTTTTTTTTATGAGCACCAGAAGCTTGAATGATTATAAATCTTGTGTGGAAAAGTGTAGAAATCTTCGTCACTCAAATTTCAATTAGTCGAAACTTTGGACATTCTTCATACTGAGAGTAATTAAGCACGGTAGAGAGCATCGCACGATGCAAGGATTCCAAAACGAATTAAATCGCTAGCATGTTTACGGAGAGATTTTTTTTTATGAGCACCAGAAGCTTGAATGATTATAAATCTTGTGTGGAAAAGTGTAGAAATCTTCGTCACTCAAATTTCAATTAGTCGAAACTTTGGACATTCTTCATACTGAGAGTAATTAAGCACGGTAGAGAGCATCGCACGATGCAAGGATTCCAAAACGAATTAAATCGCTAGCATGTTTACGGAGAGAATTTTTTTTATGAGCACCAGAAGCTTGAATGATTATAAATCTTGTGTGGAAAAGTGTAGAAATCTTCGTCACTCAAATTTCAATTAGTCGAAACTTTGGACATTCTTCATACTGAGAGTAATTAAGCACGGTAGAGAGCATCGCACGATGCAAGGATTCCAAAACGAATTAAATCGCTAGCATGTTTACGGAGAGATTTTTTTTTATGAGCACCAGAAGCTTGAATGATTATAAATCTTGTGTGGAAAAGTGTAGAAATCTTCGTCACTCAAATTTCAATTAGTCGAAACTTTGGACATTCTTCATACTGAGAGTAATTAAGCACGGTAGAGAGCATCGCACGATGCAAGGATTCCAAAACGAATTAAATCGCTAGCATGTTTACGGAGAGATTTTTTTTTATGAGCACCAGAAGCTTGAATGATTATAAATCTTGTGTGGAAAAGTGTAGAAATCTTCGTCACTCAAATTTCAATTAGTCGAAACTTTGGACATTCTTCATACTGAGAGTAATTAAGCACGGTAGAGAGCATCGCACGATGCAAGGATTCCAAAACGAATTAAATCGCTAGCATGTTTACGGAGAGATTTTTTTTATGAGCACCAGAAGCTTGAATGATTATAAATCTTGTGTGGAAAAGTGTAGAAATCTTCGTCACTCAAATTTCAATTAGTCGAAACTTTGGACATTCTTCATACTGAGAGTAATTAAGCACGGTAGAGAGCATCGCACGATGCAAGGATTCCAAAACGAATTAAATCGCTAGCATGTTTACGGAGAGATTTTTTTTATGAGCACCAGAAGCTTGAATGATTATAAATCTTGTGTGGAAAAGTGTAGAAATCTTCGTCACTCAAATTTCAATTAGTCGAAACTTTGGACATTCTTCATACTGAGAGTAATTAAGCACGGTAGAGAGCATCGCACGATGCAAGGATTCCAAAACGAATTAAATCGCTAGCATGTTTACGGAGAGATTTTTTTTTATGAGCACCAGAAGCTTGAATGATTATAAATCTTGTGTGGAAAAGTGTAGAAATCTTCGTCACTCAAATTTCAATTAGTCGAAACTTTGGACATTCTTCATACTGAGAGTAATTAAGCACGGTAGAGAGCATCGCACGATGCAAGGATTCCAAAACGAATTAAATCGCTAGCATGTTTACGGAGAGATTTTTTTTTATGAGCACCAGAAGCTTGAATGATTATAAATCTTGTGTGGAAAAGTGTAGAAATCTTCGTCACTCAAATTTCAATGAGTCGAAACTTTGGACATTCTTCATACTGAGAGTAATTAAGCACGGTAGAGAGCATCGCACGATGCAAGGATTCCAAAACGAATTAAATCGCTAGCATGTTTACGGAGAGATTTTTTTTTATGAGCACCAGAAGCTTGAATGATTATAAATCTTGTGTGGAAAAGTGTAGAAATCTTCGTCACTCAAATTTCAATTAGTCGAAACTTTGGACATTCTTCATACTGAGAGTAATTAAGCACGGTAGAGAGCATCGCACGATGCAAGGATTCCAAAACGAATTAAATCGCTAGCATGTTTACGGAGAGATTTTTTTTTATGAGCACCAGAAGCTTGAATGATTATAAATCTTGTGTGGAAAAGTGTAGAAATCTTCGTCACTCAAATTTCAATTAGTCGAAACTTTGGACATTCTTCATACTGAGAGTAATTAAGCACGGTAGAGAGCATCGCACGATGCAAGGATTCCAAAACGAATTAAATCGCTAGCATGTTTACGGAGAGATTTTTTTTTATGAGCACCAGAAGCTTGAATGATTATAAATCTTGTGTGGAAAAGTGTAGAAATCTTCGTCACTCAAATTTCAATTAGTCGAAACTTTGGACATTCTTCATACTGAGAGTAATTAAGCACGGTAGAGAGCATCGCACGATGCAAGGATTCCAAAACGAATTAAATCGCTAGCATGTTTACGGAGAGATTTTTTTTTATGAGCACCAGAAGCTTGAATGATTATAAATCTTGTGTGGAAAAGTGTAGAAATCTTCGTCACTCAAATTTCAATTAGTCGAAACTTTGGACATTCTTCATACTGAGAGTAATTAAGCACGGTAGAGAGCATCGCACGATGCAAGGATTCCAAAACGAATTAAATCGCTAGCATGTTTACGGAGAGATTTTTTTTTATGAGCACCAGAAGCTTGAATGATTATAAATCTTGTGTGGAAAAGTGTAGAAATCTTCGTCACTCAAATTTCAATTAGTCGAAACTTTGGACATTCTTCATACTGAGAGTAATTAAGCACGGTAGAGAGCATCGCACGATGCAAGGATTCCAAAACGAATTAAATCGCTAGCATGTTTACGGAGAGATTTTTTTTTATGAGCACCAGAAGCTTGAATGATTATAAATCTTGTGTGGAAAAGTGTAGAAATCTTCGTCACTCAAATTTCAATTAGTCGAAACTTTGGACATTCTTCATACTGAGAGTAATTAAGCACGGTAGAGAGCATCGCACGATGCAAGGATTCCAAAACGAATTAAATCGCTAGCATGTTTACGGAGAGATTTTTTTTTATGAGCACCAGAAGCTTGAATGATTATAAATCTTGTGTGGAAAAGTGTAGAAATCTTCGTCACTCAAATTTCAATTAGTCGAAACTTTGGACATTCTTCATACTGAGAGTAATTAAGCACGGTAGAGAGCATCGCACGATGCAAGGATTCCAAAACGAATTAAATCGCTAGCATGTTTACGGAGAGATTTTTTTTTATGAGCACCAGAAGCTTGAATGATTATAAATCTTGTGTGGAAAAGTGTAGAAATCTTCGTCACTCAAATTTCAATTAGTCGAAACTTTGGACATTCTTCATACTGAGAGTAATTAAGCACGGTAGAGAGCATCGCACGATGCAAGGATTCCAAAACGAATTAAATCGCTAGCATGTTTACGGAGAGATTTTTTTTTATGAGCACCAGAAGCTTGAATGATTATAAATCTTGTGTGGAAAAGTGTAGAAATCTTCGTCACTCAAATTTCAATTAGTCGAAACTTTGGACATTCTTCATACTGAGAGTAATTAAGCACGGTAGAGAGCATCGCACGATGCAAGGATTCCAAAACGAATTAAATCGCTAGCATGTTTACGGAGAGATTTTTTTTTATGAGCACCAGAAGCTTGAATGATTATAAATCTTGTGTGGAAAAGTGTAGAAATCTTCGTCACTCAAATTTCAATTAGTCGAAACTTTGGACATTCTTCATACTGAGAGTAATTAAGCACGGTAGAGAGCATCGCACGATGCAAGGATTCCAAAACGAATTAAATCGCTAGCATGTTTACGGAGAGATTTTTTTTTATGAGCACCAGAAGCTTGAATGATTATAAATCTTGTGTGGAAAAGTGTAGAAATCTTCGTCACTCAAATTTCAATTAGTCGAAACTTTGGACATTCTTCAGACTGAGAGTAATTAAGCACGGTAGAGAGCATCGCACGATGCAAGGATTCCAAAACGAATTAAATCGCTAGCATGTTTACGGAGAGATTTTTTTTTATGAGCACCAGAAGCTTGAATGATTATAAATCTTGTGTGGAAAAGTGTAGAAATCTTCGTCACTCAAATTTCAATTAGTCGAAACTTTGGACATTCTTCATACTGAGAGTAATTAAGCACGGTAGAGAGCATCGCACGATGCAAGGATTCCAAAACGAATTAAATCGCTAGCATGTTTACGGAGAGATTTTTTTTTATGAGCACCAGAAGCTTGAATGATTATAAATCTTGTGTGGAAAAGTGTAGAAATCTTCGTCACTCAAATTTCAATTAGTCGAAACTTTGGACATTCTTCATACTGAGAGTAATTAAGCACGGTAGAGAGCATCGCACGATGCAAGGATTCCAAAACGAATTAAATCGCTAGCATGTTTACGGAGAGATTTTTTTTTATGAGCACCAGAAGCTTGAATGATTATAAATCTTGTGTGGAAAAGTGTAGAAATCTTCGTCACTCAAATTTCAATTAGTCGAAACTTTGGACATTCTTCATACTGAGAGTAATTAAGCACGGTAGAGAGCATCGCACGATGCAAGGATTCCAAAACGAATTAAATCGCTAGCATGTTTACGGAGAGATTTTTTTTTATGAGCACCAGAAGCTTGAATGATTATAAATCTTGTGTGGAAAAGTGTAGAAATCTTCGTCACTCAAATTTCAATTAGTCGAAACTTTGGACATTCTTCATACTGAGAGTAATTAAGCACGGTAGAGAGCATCGCACGATGCAAGGATTCCAAAACGAATTAAATCGCTAGCATGTTTACGGAGAGATTTTTTTTTATGAGCACCAGAAGCTTGAATGATTATAAATCTTGTGTGGAAAAGTGTAGAAATCTTCGTCACTCAAATTTCAATTAGTCGAAACTTTGGACATTCTTCATACTGAGAGTAATTAAGCACGGTAGAGAGCATCGCACGATGCAAGGATTCCAAAACGAATTAAATCGCTAGCATGTTTACGGAGAGATTTTTTTTTATGAGCACCAGAAGCTTGAATGATTATAAATCTTGTGTGGAAAAGTGTAGAAATCTTCGTCACTCAAATTTCAATTAGTCGAAACTTTGGACATTCTTCATACTGAGAGTAATTAAGCACGGTAGAGAGCATCGCACGATGCAAGGATTCCAAAACGAATTAAATCGCTAGCATGTTTACGGAGAGATTTTTTTTTATGAGCACCAGAAGCTTGAATGATTATAAATCTTGTGTGGAAAAGTGTAGAAATCTTCGTCACTCAAATTTCAATTAGTCGAAACTTTGGACATTCTTCATACTGAGAGTAATTAAGCACGGTAGAGAGCATCGCACGATGCAAGGATTCCAAAACGAATTAAATCGCTAGCATGTTTACGGAGAGATTTCTTTATGAGCACCAGAAGCTTGAATGATTATAAATCTTGTGTGGAAAAGTGTAGAAATCTTTGTCACTCAAATTTCAATTAGTCGAAACTTTGGACATTCTTCATACTGAGAGTAATTAAGCACGGTAGAGAGCATCGCACGATGCAAGGATTCCAAAACGAATTAAATCGCTAGCATGTTTACGGAGAGATTTTTTTTTATGAGCACCAGAAGCTTGAATGATTATAAATCTTGTGTGGAAAAGTGTAGAAATCTTCGTCACTCAAATTTCAATTAGTCGAAACTTTGGACATTCTTCATACTGAGAGTAATTAAGCACGGTAGAGAGCATCGCACGATGCAAGGATTCCAAAACGAATTAAATCGCTAGCATGTTTACGGAGAGATTTTTTTTTATGAGCACCAGAAGCTTGAATGATTATAAATCTTGTGTGGAAAAGTGTAGAAATCTTCGTCACTCAAATTTCAATTAGTCGAAACTTTGGACATTCTTCATACTGAGAGTAATTAAGCACGGTAGAGAGCATCGCACGATGCAAGGATTCCAAAACGAATTAAATCGCTAGCATGTTTACGGAGAGATTTTTTTTTATGAGCACCAGAAGCTTGAATGATTATAAATCTTGTGTGGAAAAGTGTAGAAATCTTCGTCACTCAAATTTCAATTAGTCGAAACTTTGGACATTCTTCATACTGAGAGTAATTAAGCACGGTAGAGAGCATCGCACGATGCAAGGATTCCAAAACGAATTAAATCGCTAGCATGTTTACGGAGAGATTTTTTTTTATGAGCACCAGAAGCTTGAATGATTATAAATCTTGTGTGGAAAAGTGTAGAAATCTTCGTCACTCAAATTTCAATTCGTCGAAACTTTGGACATTCTTCATACTGAGAGTAATTAAGCACGGTAGAGAGCATCGCACGATGCAAGGATTCCAAAACGAATTAAATCGCTAGCATGTTTACGGAGAGATTTTTTTTTATGAGCACCAGAAGCTTGAATGATTATAAATCTTGTGTGGAAAAGTGTAGAAATCTTCGTCACTCAAATTTCAATTAGTCGAAACTTTGGACATTCTTCATACTGAGAGTAATTAAGCACGGTAGAGAGCATCGCACGATGCAAGGATTCCAAAACGAATTAAATCGCTAGCATGTTTACGGAGAGATTTTTTTTTATGAGCACCAGAAGCTTGAATGATTATAAATCTTGTGTGGAAAAGTGTAGAAATCTTCGTCACTCAAATTTCAATTAGTCGAAACTTTGGACATTCTTCATACTGAGAGTAATTAAGCACGGTAGAGAGCATCGCACGATGCAAGGATTCCAAAACGAATTAAATCGCTAGCATGTTTACGGAGAGATTTTTTTTTATGAGCACCAGAAGCTTGAATGATTATAAATCTTGTGTGGAAAAGTGTAGAAATCTTCGTCACTCAAATTTCAATTAGTCGAAACTTTGGACACTCTTCATACTGAGAGTAATTAAGCACGGTAGAGAGCATCGCACGATGCAAGGATTCCAAAACGAATTAAATCGCTAGCATGTTTACGGAGAGATTTTTTTTTATGAGCACCAGAAGCTTGAATGATTATAAATCTTGTGTGGAAAAGTGTAGAAATCTTCGTCACTCAAATTTCAATTAGTCGAAACTTTGGACATTCTTCATACTGAGAGTAATTAAGCACGGTAGAGAGCATCGCACGATGCAAGGATTCCAAAACGAATTAAATCGCTAGCATGTTTACGGAGAGATTTTTTTTTATGAGCACCAGAAGCTTGAATGATTATAAATCTTGTGTGGAAAAGTGTAGAAATCTTCGTCACTCAAATTTCAATTAGTCGAAACTTTGGACATTCTTCATACTGAGAGTAATTAAGCACGGTAGAGAGCATCGCACGATGCAAGGATTCCAAAACGAATTAAATCGCTAGCATGTTTACGGAGAGATTTTTTTTTATGAGCACCAGAAGCTTGAATGATTATAAATCTTGTGTGGAAAAGTGTAGAAATCTTCGTCACTCAAATTTCAATTAGTCGAAACTTTGGACATTCTTCATACTGAGAGTAATTAAGCACGGTAGAGAGCATCGCACGATGCAGGATTCCAAAACGAATTAAATCGCTAGCATGTTTACGGAGAGATTTTTTTTTATGAGCACCAGAAGCTTGAATGATTATAAATCTTGTGTGGAAAAGTGTAGAAATCTTCGTCACTCAAATTTCAATTAGTCGAAACTTTGGACATTCTTCATACTGAGAGTAATTAAGCACGGTAGAGAGCATCGCACGATGCAAGGATTCCAAAACGAATTAAATCGCTAGCATGTTTACGGAGAGATTTTTTTTTATGAGCACCAGAAGCTTGAATGATTATAAATCTTGTGTGGAAAAGTGTAGAAATCTTCGTCACTCAAATTTCAATTAGTCGAAACTTTGGACATTCTTCATACTGAGAGTAATTAAGCACGGTAGAGAGCATCGCACGATGCAAGGATTCCAAAACGAATTAAATCGCTAGCATGTTTACGGAGAGATTTTTTTTTATGAGCACCAGAAGCTTGAATGATTATAAATCTTGTGTGGAAAAGTGTAGAAATCTTCGTCACTCAAATTTCAATTAGTCGAAACTTTGGACATTCTTCATACTGAGAGTAATTAAGTACGGTAGAGAGCATCGCACGATGCAAGGATTCCAAAACGAATTAAATCGCTAGCATGTTTACGGAGAGATTTTTTTTTATGAGCACCAGAAGCTTGAATGCTTATAAATCTTGTGTTGAAAAGTGTAGAAATCTTTGTCACTCAATTTTCAATTAGTCGAAACTTTGGACATTCAAACCCCAAAACCCTTTCAGTAGTTTGATTGAGTTTTTGATTGATAAAAGTAGACTATTAGTGCATACTTTATTAGGGTTTTAATAGGGTTTATGTAGGGGTTTAATGTTTAAATATTAGTATTTTAAGTGAGTATAACAAGCGAGTTTTTAAAATATTTCACACAAACATAAGCTTAGAGTCATGTGGCAGTTCTCTGAATTTTATCTTTCTAAGTTGATGTTTGATTGTTTCTATTGTTTGTTAATTCTCTTAGCTTGGCTTGATAATAGTTGAGTATGCAAGTTCTCTGAGACCTCCATTTATTTTATTTTTATCGAGATATTGTTTGATTCTCTGCTTAGAATCTCTCTCACCCCTGCAGCTAAAGTAATCGTTTCTTGGCATGTCGCTCTCTATTATTATTACTGCTAGAGCCCAGATATCCCATTAAGTGTCTCCATCTCTCCAATCCTCTCTCTCTGGGAAATATCCAGGAGTGCCGTATACATTTCCTTATGCAGAGGCTTGCACTCTTTGAGCTCTGTTGAAGTCAATAATATAAACTCTAAGAGGCTGAAAGTTCATCATGATATTCTCTGGCTTTAAGTCTCTATGAACATACCCTAGCTTGTGAAGCTCTTCAATTCCTTCAACTATCTGCTATATTATCTAGCTAATTTATCTCTGACATCTATTGTCAGATAAGAATTCTCTGTAAGTCATTTCAAGTAAAGGAAGCCTGAAGGCTACATGATCTTTACCAAGTAAAATAGCATCAAGCTAGATGATATGCCTGCACTCATTTAACTTTGCCTTTTAAAGAGCGTAATATTCATTAGCAAATTTCATTTGGAACTTGTCATCAGCAATGAAGTAATTGAAAGGATATATCTTATAAGCATATTATTCATCAGTAATGACTCTCTTCTCTATTTTTTCTTCAAGAGTGAGGTAGCTTTCTAGGCAAGAATCTAAGTCGTTAATTTTTAATATGGGAATCTTCATTGCCTCTCTTTTAACCATGATTTTATTGATCTCAGAGACTGGAAATTTCTTGCTTTCTTCATTTTAACTTACTTCTAGACTTCAACTCTAAGAGACTCCACTGGGTTTCTTGATCTTTTCTTTTAGAGGAATCTATTTCCTGTGGGTTCATGAATAAAGACAGAACTTTGGTTGTGCTTTTTCTTTAAGTGCACTTAGGTCTCTAGTATGAGAATATGGCTTCTCACAGAACTCACAGACATACTTCCCATCTTTCTTTAATGCTTGAGATATAACCTTGGCATATCGTTGTGTATATCTCTCAAGTGTCTCTTATAAGTTGACTTGTAAGGGAAAACTTTATTGCATTCTTTGCATTAATAATCAACTTTGGCTGGGATTTATAATGCTCTATGGCGGGTTGTTTAACCTCCTCCTCAATTTGCACAGCTTCTTTGATAACCTCCTACTTAACTTATATTTAAATCTCAAATCTAGACTGATCAAAGTTGTCATAAGTAGGCTCCCACTGAGTACAAGCGTCTCTGGTCTCTACTTTTCTTGGTTGCTGGAATGATAACTTTTATTGACATGATCCAGTGATGCCGCTCTTCTCAACAGGTTAGCGCTCATTTTAGTTTTCTGATATATTTTATTATAATAATGATAAAATCTACCTAGATAAACTTATATAGTAGTGTATAAGACACTCTAGTAGATTCTTTGCTGAGTGGTAAGAAAATTAACTAACCATGAAAGACTGTAAGTTGACATATTTTATGAGAATTTTATACATTTTAGTAATTTAAAATACTCCTAATGAAGTTTTGTTTCTCTAGGAGGTCCTCCAAATCAAGTTTGAACTTAATTTGGAGGTAATGTTATTAAACATTTTTAAATTTAATATGCTCCTAATTAAGTTTTAACCTTAAAATTTAACTCCTAATAAAGTTTGAACTTAGTTTGGAGGACCTCCTAAAATAATTAAACATTATTAGGAGCAATTTAATGGAGAAAGTTTGTAAAAATGGAAGTCAGTCTGTGAAACTTGGAGCAAGTTTTTCAATGCTTCTCCTTATATCTTTTCGAGGTTGACCTCCAGTAGGTCCTCCCTATTTAGTAGTAAGATTTTAATAAACTTAGAATGGATATCCATAATTTTAAATTTCATTAACATTTCTAGAAAGAGGAAGCAAGATGGAGTCTATAGATGATGCAATGAAGAGAATTTAATCTCAAGATTTGATAGGAAAATTTCGAAGAAAAGAGGACCTTTATAGATATTTGGTTTAGCAAGGTAAGTTCTTTAGTAAGATTAATAAATCCATTATAGTTGGATTGTTCTTGCCGACTTAGGAGGAACTAAAATCTCATTCTTAAAAGCCTTACTTATTGAAGAGAAAAAAGCTTTTAAGTCTAATGAAATTAGGATGATAGAGATACCTAACTACCCTGACATATCAGTGACAAACCTATATGACGATGCTATGAGTGATCCGGACGTAGCTCTCTACCTTCCATCAAAGCTACAGCTCTCTAATAAGTTGCCAGAGAGAAACTTCTTTTTGGTGTTCTTGGAACTCTGAAACCTGAGTACTTAAATGAAGTTATTTAAGAAGCTCACAAGAAACGATACAGCATCTCTCCTGAAGAAAAAGAGAAGCAAGGTATTAAAATAAGTGATACCTGGCTGTAGGAACTTTAAAAGCATCCTTTCATTCAAGTAAGCTTAGTCTTCTAACTTTATAGAAAAATCTGGTACTGCTATATACTTGATGAACGAGCGCAGCAAATTAAACAGAGAGAGAGAATCTCAAGTAAAACATGAATTGAGTAAGAGGCTCTTCAAAGATTTATAAAAGCCAGAAGAGATGAACATTGATGCAGGAGCTGGCACTAAGAGAAGAAACATAGGCCCTAGCAAGCCCTATGAGGAAGAAAAGAAAGAGAAGCCAAATCCTTTTGCGGGCAAATTTAATATGTGAACTTATTCATTCATTTAAATCTAAAACTTATTTATATACACAAAATCTCCCTTCTCTTGCGCATACTTTAGCTTTCTCATCGCTGACTCTCTTAGCAGCACTCTTAATAAAATCTACTGTATCTATCTTTAAATCATGCATCATATGGTAGAGTAGCAATTTCTTATAATGACCTTTCAATAATCCCCAATATAATTCAATTTCATTGAACTAATGGCTGTAAGGAACATTAAATACAGGTGTTATATTTAGCCTTTCATATTCCTTCCTTGAGTCTTTAGTTTTATGAACTGACAAGTTATCAACGAATAGAATAATTTCTTAGTCAGCGTACTTATCTCTGAGTTATTGCAAGAATTTGATATATTCTTCAGTCTTTATAGAACGAGGGTGAATAACATAAGTCTCGAGGCCACTATCTTCACTTATTCCTCCGAGTATTGCATGAGTTTATACCTTAACCTTTTAGTCATATACTTCTATGTTGCTGTACCTCTTGTACCAAGACCTTGATATGAAGGTATTGAATGTAAATACAGCTTCATCAGCGTGTATGAACTTTATATTATGCTCTTAGACCTCTGCATTTAATCGAATATATAATTTAAATTAGTCTAATAAAATGGAACATTAAAGTCAATCACTCTCTTAATGCGATTAACAATCTTGTAAGATATCCGTTCTTTTTATATATGTTAGCTATCGATTAAGCAGATATGTGAAGCTCAGGAAATTGGCGATGAAACATCAGAGCCCTCTAGGCTAGAGAGAAATGAGCCCAGTATTTAAGAGTCTTATCATTAATAAGGTAGTCAATATGATGCTGCTAAAATTTTAAGGGTCTCTTAGGCTTAGAATTAAGATGCTATCTCTTTAAATTCAATGCTAATAAACAGTGAGACCTCACAGTTGCTGGAGATTTATGGAGTAGCCTTGCTATAGACGTATAATTCAGAACAGGCTTGAGTGATTCACAATATTCATCACATCCATATCGCAACTTAAACAATAAATCTATATACTCACTGTCATATACTGACCCAAAACCTCGCATATACTCACTTAAAATACTAATATTTAAACATTAAACCCCTACATAAACCCTATTAAAACCCTAATAAAGTATGCACTAATAGTCTACTTTTATCAATCAAAAACTCAATCAAACTACTGAAAGGGTTTTGGGGTTTTGAATGGGAAACCAAATGTTATGCAAAATTGCTCGAGTGGACCTAAATCTAAATATGTCGAATTCTTGAAAGGTAATGAACAATTAGATAAGATTCAAAAGAACTTGGAGGCATATTTAGAGACAAAAAGATAGTACTTCCCTAGATTTTATTTCCTATCAAATGATGAACTTTTGTAAATTCTTGCAAATGCAGCTGATGTCAAAGCTGTAGAAAAGCACATCAATAAATGCTTCGATAATATTTTTGGTCTTTAGCTTACTGAGCTTGGTGGTGGATCTTGCGATGTCATCGGTATGCGTAGTGGTGAAGGAGAGTAAGTAGAAATTGGTAAGATTAAAATTCGTGCTAATGGAATGGGAGTTGAGATATGGATGAAGCAACTTGAATAAAACATGATCTCAGCTGTGCAAAAGAAAGTTAAAGAAGCTTAAAGTAGTTATTACTATGGCAACATAGATAGAAAAGAATGGGTACTAATTCATATCGGCTAAGCTGTAGCCACTGTTGCTTAAATCACTTGGACTGAAAGTTGCGAGTTAGCTATCAATGATATCGAAGAAAATCCTTTAGCTCTATAAGATTTACTAGTAGCTAACAAACAACAGCTTATGCAGCTTACTGAATTAATTAGAGGTAACTTGACATCCATTTAAAGAAAAGTATTGGTCTCATTGATTACTACTGATGTACATGCCAGAGATATAGTGGAAACCTTATCTGGTGAAAGTGTAGAAAGTACTAATGATTTTAACTGGTAATAACAGTTGAGATACTATTTAGAAGAAGATAAAGTGATTGTGAGACAAGTAAATGCTACTATTGAATATGGAAACGAATATATGGGTGCAACAAGCAGATTAGTCATTTAATATATATTACATACTTAAGTACGAATTGTATAAATTTTATTGGACTTATTACTCCACTAACTGATAGATGTTGGATTACAATAACAGGTGCTATGCACATTAAATTAGGAGCCGCTCCTGCAGGTCCTGCAGGTACTGGTAAAACAGAATCAACAAAAGATCTCGCTAAAGCATTAGGTATCTACTGCGTTGTATTTAACTGCTCTGAACAAATTGAATACAAAATGATGGCTAGATTATTTTCAGGGCTCGCTTAAAGTGGATCTTGGAGTTGCTTAGATGAGTTCAATCGTATTGATGTCGAG
>ARYC01005921.1:0-31940 GCA_000711775.1 Oxytricha trifallax | reverse complement strand
GGAGACTTTATAAAGATATTTAAAAGCCAGATGAAATGAACATAGATGCAGGAGCTGGCACTAAGAGAAGAAATATGGGCCCTGGCAAGCCATAAGAAGAGGAGAAGAAAGAGAAGCAAAATCCCTTTCTGGGTTAATTTAATATGTGAGTATATTCATTCGTTTAAATCTAAAACTTATTTATAAACATTCATTCTTCCCTCTCTCGCACAAACTGTTGTCTTATCTATGCTTTACTCTCTTGCAGCTACTCTGAATCAAGTCTACTGTTATCTATAGGCAAGTCATGCATTAGATGATATAGCAGCAGTTTCTTGTAGTGGGTCTTTATATAACTCCAGTAGAATTCAATTCCATTAAATTAATGGCTATAAGGAACATTGTATACAGGAGTAATGTTTAACTCTTCATAAGCTTTCTTAGACTCCTTAGTCTTATGAACTGAGAGGTTGTCAAAACAGGATGATCTCTTAATCAGTGTATTTATCTCTCACTTATGTAGGAACTCTATGTACTATTCTCTCTTAATAGAGCGAGGATGAATAACATAACTTTCTAAGCCAGAGTCTTCACTAATACCTGCTAAAATTGCATGAGTTACAACCTTTTTTTTCTAATCGTAGACTTCTATATTATCATACTTCTTATACCAAGACTTATTAATAAAAGTGTTGAAAGTAAACACAGCTTCATCAGCGTGTATGAACTGATGCTCTTAGTAATAGCTCTCTGCATTTAATCATCTATATAGTTTAAATTATTACTATAAAATGGCACTGTAAAATCAATCACTCTTTCACTCTGTTGACAGTCTTGAAAGTAATACCATTTCTTCTATAAATATTGGCTATAGTCTAAGGAGAGATGCGCATGTCAGGAAACCTGCGATGAAACATCACAGCTCGCTGGTCTAGTGGAAAGTGTGCCCAATACTTCAAAGTCTTCGAATCGCAGAGGAAGTCAATATGAGCCTGAGAGAACTTTTATTTTCTTTCAGGATGCGTTCAAGAACCAGAGTTATAATGCTAAACAGCTAGCAAGCAGTGAAACCTAACAGTTGAGGCACTCTTGTGTAAGAGCTTTGCTATAGCTGCATAATTAAGTACAGGTTTGGCTTAGTCTATATTAATTCTCGTAGCATACCTAAGCTTAAGTAGTAAATCTAAATATTACTCATCATAAATAGACCCTAAATTTCGCTAATTTCTATTTCTCATTTTGCAATTTGACCTACTTTCTCTACTAACCCCAATAAGACCCCAATTATACCCTACAAATCAAAGCACTTATAAACCTCACTAAGGGGTTTTGGGGTTTTGAATAGAGAAGCAGAAAAGCTATTATGGACACTACTCAGCTATTAAACTGCTAAATCAAAATTTAATTCTCATGCCAAAGTTTAATGGAAAAATAAATGTAACCAAATTCAATTATCATTCAAATAATAATCTTTCGAAGTATAGTTTTTTTAAATATATTCAAAACCCCATCTGTTCACCCCGAGGTACCCCCTCCCACCCCTCCTCCCACCTCAAAAATGAAGTCCTCCTAATATACCCAACTTTATATGAAAAATCATATTCCCAAGGTCTGAATCGTCTCCCTTCATGACATCTCGCTATCATAACAATATTTATATATAAAATGATATAAATTTTTCAAAATTATCTATTATCTGTTTGATTGTTGTTTTGATGTTATTTGAAATTTTTGGCAACTGTCACTGTGTCCGTCATGACTAATTAAGACACATACTGCCATAGGAAAATATATTTCAATTGAGTTTACATTGTCTAGACTTATTACAGATTTTATTAATACAATAAAGCTATGCGTATAAAAATTCCAAAAATCTTTTTCAGCTTAAATCATCTCTTTTAGATTTAAATATAAAAATTAACATGAGTAAATTTTTTTAAAAAATAATTTACTGTCTTAAATAAAAATTATTTTATCATTGAAAAATGATAATGATTATGTTAAGATTTAACTAACTTAAAATAAATATAAATTAACAAACATTATTATTTTTATTGATATTTCAATCAATAATGATTTTTATTTAAGACAGTAAATTATTTTTTAAAAAAATTTACTCATGTTAATTTTTATATTTAAATCTAAAAGAGATGATTTAAGCTGAAAAAGATTTTTGGAATTTTTATACGCATAGCTTTATTGTATTAATAAAATCTGTAATAAGTCTAGACAATGTAAACTCAATTGAAATATATTTTCCTATGGCAGTATGTGTCTTAAATAGTCAGACGGACACAGTGACAGTTGCCAAAAATTTCAAATAACATCAAAACAACAATCAAACAGATAATAGATAATTTTGAAAATTTTAGATCATTTTATACATAAATATTGTTATGAGAGCGAGATGTCATGAAGGGAGACGATTCAGACCTTGGGAATATGATTTTTCATATAAAGTTGGGTATATTAGGGGGACTTCATTTTTGAGGTGGGAGGAGGGGTGGGGGGGGGTACCTCGGGGTGAACACCCATCAGTAGTTTGATTGAGTTTTTTTGATTGATAAAATTAGACTATTAGTGCATACTTAATTAGGATTTTAATAGGGTTTATGTAGGGGATTAGAGTTTAAATGTAATGTAAATTAGTGTTAATTAGAGGTGTTTTATTTTAAATATTCACTCAAACAGTACCTTGGCATCATGAGGCAACTTTCTAAATTTAATTTATCCTAACAAACTAATTATCTAGTCGATTGTATGATCTGCTCTGTTTTTAGGCTTAAGGATGATTTGCTCAGCCATATTTTTCATTTTACCTTTTATCTTATTTTGCTCTAGATCAATAATAATAGAGTGCAATGTGCAAAGAAATGATTACTACATTTGAAGAAGAAAAAAAGATTCAAAGCAAAGAATCCAGCAGCGACCAGATATCCCTCCTTATATCTCCATCCCTCCAGTCTTCTCTCTCTGGAGAATATTCAGGATTGCCATGAACATTGCCCAGTTAGCCAGTCTGAAGCCTCAACTTTCTACGATTTATTGAAGTCTATTAATACCACTCTGAGTGAAGAAAAGTCATGCATAATGTTTTCATGCTTTAAATCTCTGTGCACGTATCCTTAAGTATACAGTTCCTCAATATCTTTGAGGAAATTTGTTAAAATAAAAGGTAGTACTTTGGACACCTTTAGTCTTGCATATAGTCTCTTAATTTCATTTAGTATAAAGTTAGGCGTAAAGCTACATGATTTTAAGCAAGGAGAATTGCTTCAAGTTTAATTATTAATATGCTCTGTCTATCCCTACCATTAGTAAGAGCTTGAATCTCATTGACAAACTCCATTTGATACTTGTCATCACATTTAAAGTAATTTAATGGATAAATTTTGTAAGCAAACTGCTTATCAGTTATGGCTTTTTCTCTAATATATTCTCAAGAATAAGATAACTTTCTTTGCACTCAGTTAGGCAAATTATATTCTATATTGAAAATTTGAGTGCATGCATCTTGAGAGTAATTTTTAATATCTCAGAGGCATGGAGGTTGCTGACTGCCTTAATGAGTTTATTCTCTTTCTTAACTCTTTGCTCCAAAGATTCTAATGGGTCTCTTGGCTTTCTTTTCTGAAGAAATACTTCACCAGTCTAAGGATCTATGACCTCAAACTTCTTACCATGGTGCTTTTCAAGGTGAAATTTTAGATCCCTTGAATGATTGTATTACTTATTACAGTAAGGGCAGAAATATTTTCCATCTATCTTATCAAGCTTAAGATAGAGCTTGGGTTTGTTAGAATGCTGCTCTAAAATATGACGTTTGGGAGCAGATTTATAAGTAAAGATGTTTTAACACTCTTCATAAAAATGATCTATATTTATTTCTTTTTTCTCTTCCTCCTCCTCAACCAGTTTTATTGGTACCTCACATTATATTTCTTAGATCTGCATATCTATTTTACAATTGAATTGCTATTCAAAGTCTGAGACCTAAGGCAAGAAATTTTGAGGTTCATATTAAGTAGAGGCATAACAAGTCTCAATTTTCTTTTGATTCATGAAAGAAAGTTTTTGCTGGCTAATGCCAAGCAATGCCCGCTTTTCTAAGTAAGTTGCCGCACATTTTATAAAAACTATTAATAACTATATAAGCTATATAAATTCTACCTTAAAAAAAAGTAAGAGCAAATCCTCAAAGATATAAAAGTTTTATAAGAACAGAGTGAGTGAGCTAACTTCACAAAACACATTTAGGTGCATTTTAATGTATAAAATGGATAAATTAGCATATAAAAATCTCAAAATTTAAGAAATTTAAATTATTGTCGCTAGTCCTCCTATATTTGTTCTCGAAAAATTAGGAGGGGAAGCTTTAAATTTTAATTTTTTTAATGTACCATCTTATACGGTTTTAAACTTTAATATAACCTTATAATAAAGTTTGAAATAAATTAGGAGGAAAACTTAATTAAATTAATTATTATTAGGAGAAATTTAATGGAAAAGTTTGATAAAAATGGAAGTCAAACTCTGAAACTTGGAGAAAGTTCCTCCTTCTTTATGTATTTATCTGATTCAAGTTGACCTCAAAGTGGATCTCCCTATTTAGTAGTAAAATTTTAGTAAGATCAGAATGGATATCCATAATTTTAAATATCATAAACGTTTATAGAAACTGGAAGAAAGATGGAGTCTTTGAATGATGCAATTAAGAAAATTTATTCTCAAAATTGAATAGGAAAATTCAGAAGTAAAGAAGACCTTTACAGATACTTGGTATAGCAAGGTAAGCTTTCACTTATAACTAATTTAATAACCATAGTCGGATTTAAAACCCCAAAACTCCTTAATGAGGTTTATAAGTGCTTTGATTTGTAGGGTATGGCTGAGGTCTTATTGGGGTAAGTTGAGAAATTAGGTCAAATTGCAAAATGAGAAATAGAAATTAGCGAAATTTAGGGTCTATTTATGATGCGTATTATTTAGATTTACTGCTTAAGCTTGGATATGGTACAAGTATTAATAAGACTAAGCCAAACCAGTGCTGAATTATACAGCCTTAGCAAGACTCCTACGCAAGAGTGCCTCAACTGTTAGGTATCACTGGATGTTAGCTGTTTAGCATTTTAATTTTGGTACTTGAAAACATCCAGTAAAAAAATAAAAGTTTACTCAGACCCATATTGACTACCTCTGTGACTCTAAGACTTTAAAGTATTAGGCTCACTTTCCTCTTGACTAACGAGCTGTCATATTTCATCGCAAGTTTCCTGACATGCGTATCTCTCCTTAGACTATAGCTAATATTTATAGAAGAAATGGCATTACTTTCAAGACTGTCAACAGAGTGAAGAGAGTGATTGATTTTACAGTGCCATTTTATAGTAATAATTTAAACTATATATATGATTAAATGCAGAGAGCTATTACTAATAACATCAAGTTCATACACGCTGATGAAGTTGTATTCACTTTCAACACCTTTATTAATAAGTCTTGGTAAAAGAAGTATGATAACATAAAAGTCTATGATTAAAAAGTGAAGGTAGTCACCCATGAAATTTTAGCTGGTATAAGTGAAGATTCAGTCCTAGAGAGTTATGATATTCACCCTCGCTCTATTAAGCGAGAGTGGTATATAGAGTTCCTACATAAGCTCAGAGAGAAGTATAGCAACTAAGAGATCATCCTGTTTGTTGATAACCTCTCAGTTCATAAGACTAAGGAGTCTAAGAAAGCTTATGAAGAGCTAAACATAACTCCTGTATACAACATTCCTTATAGCCCATAATTTAATGGAATTGAATTCTACTGCAGTTAAATCAAGACTCACTACAAGAAGCTCCTGCTGTATCATCTCATGCATGACTTGCCCATCGATACAGTAGACTTAATTCAAAGCAGCTGTAAGAGAGTGAGCGTAGATAAGACAACAGTTTGGGCGAGAGAGGGAAGAATGAATGTTTATAAATAAGTTTTAGATTTAAATGAATGAATAAGTTCACATATTAAACTAACACATAAAGGGGTTTGGCTTCTCTTTCTTCTCCTCTTCTTATGGCTTGCTTGGGCCCTTATTTCTTCTCTTAGTGCCAGCTCCTGCATCTATGTTCATATCTTCTGGCTTTTAAACATCTTTATAAAGTCTCTTGCTACCTTAATGAACTGTCTGCTGTTTTCTATCTCTATGAACCTTAGCATGCTCTTTCATAAGATATATACCAGTGCCAGATTTTCCTACAAAGTTATATGTCAAAGCTTACTTGAAAGATAAGGATGCTTCTTAAGTTGCTCTAGCCAAGCTTAGCTTATTAGAATGCCTTGCTTTTCCTAGTCTTCAGGAGAGATAGAATATCGTTTCTTATTTACTTCTTCAATTATTTCTCTGAGATACGCCTCTTTTATTGTACCAAGAACACTAAAGAAAAGGTTCCTCTCTGGTAGTTTATTAGAGAGTTGTTTTTTGGTAGGAAGGTAAAGTACCACTTCCTCATCTTACATGGCATCCTCATAAAGATTAGTGACTGAAATCTCAGGGTAGTTGGGGATTTCCATTGGTTTAATCTCTTTATTTTTAAAAGCTTTCTTCTCCTCACAAAGTATTACTTTCAAGAATGAAATTTTGGTACCTTCCATCGTTGGAAGGAATAAACCAACTGTATAATATGTTAATAGTCATCAAGTTATCTTACCATGTAAAGTTAGGTATCTATAGAGATCTTCCTTACTTCTGAATCTTGAGATCATTTCTTGAGCCTCAACTCTTTTCATTTGATCATTGAGTGATTCCATATTTATTCCTCTTCCTATGAATAAATTTCGAATTATAATTTATAGACTTCTGGATCCTATTATTTAAAAACTTACTATTAAATATGGGCATCTTATAGGAGGTCAACCCTGCAAAGATACTAAATTAGTACTAAATTTGTTTTAATTAAATTAGTATTGGTACTAAATTCGTTTAATTTTAATAAGTACCAATTTAATTAGTACCTAGTTTTAAACTAATTAGGTTTTAATGGAAAAGTTCCAAAATGGTTCAAAACCTAATTGGTATCAGTACTAACCTGAATTTTATTTAAGTTGGTGACAAAATTAAAAATATTAAGCATGAAATTAGAAAAATTATAGTTATAAATTAAATATAATTATGATCTCTAACACTTCAAAATCAACCATTTTTGCTGCAGTGCCAACTCCTATACACAGTAACTATAACTAGAGAGGTTATTAATGCTTTATAATAGAAATTTAAATTTGAATTTAAACATGGCGGCTAACTTAAATCGGAAATCAGTCTCTCTTGGAGCAGGATAATCATAGCTAAACTTTGACTTAACTAAAAAGCCCGAAATCATTTATGTTGAGAAGGAGGTAGAGCTTAGAGCTCTTGAGTTTGAAGCAGAGGTTTTTACCATAGAAGTATTAAACCAGAAGTAGAGAACAGAAATAGGAGTTTAAACTTAAATTTATTATGTTGTGGAAGAAAAAGAAAAGCTACAGCTGAAAAAATAAAAACATTTTAATGTCAAGATTGCTAAAAATTTTTCTCAACTGAATAAAGCTTTAAGAGCATATTAAAGAGATATATTCTGGAAAGGATAAGGTGTATTTCAAGCACGATAAGGTTGATGGCAAGTATTAGTGTACGACATGCATGAAGTCATATACTCACTCAGCTAAAGTTAAAAGGCATATGCAAAAGCATCACCTTAGTGAGATTTTGATTTAAGATGTAGAGACTCAAAATCTAGTACCATCAAAGAGAAAATCAAATACTCTTGAGTCTCAAAGAGAATAGCAGGAAAAGCTAAAGAAGCAGAAACGATTTGAATCAATGAATCAGCAAGCAGGTAATAGAATTTTAGCATGCTTCTAAGCTAAGGCTATAAATATACCTACAGTATTGCAGTTAATCTGATCACTTTTATTGAAACTACTTGAATATAAACGTGCCTGCAAAAGCCAAGCTCATAGTAGCTGATGAGTATGCATACAAGGTGTATCCATTCAGCCATCTTCTTAAAACCAACAGTATTAAAACGAGTTTGCTAATGAATAAATCGATCTTAGAGAAGCTTTAATAAGAGATTGCAAGAACTTGCTTAAGCTAGACGTAGACTATGTTATTTTAGGCTTTGGGTTCATCGCACTAAGGCTAAAGAAATATGAAATTACTCTAAGAGACTATTTATATCAAAACTGATATCTGGATGACTTGAATGATATTTTATCAGATATGATAAAGGGTGTCATAGAGTTGCATGAACTTGGATATGTTCTTAGAGATTTGAAGTCTGAAAATTTTATGTTAAACTTATACCCTTTAGAAGTAGTTGACATCGATTTTAATAGAGCATTACGGTAAGAAAATATAACCTTAGCTAAGGTTCTTTGTACACTTGGATATTTTCCAATCAGAGAGAAGTAGACCAATGGTTCAGTATAGTGGGATTTATGAGCAGTTGTTGCTATTATATTAGAGAACGATATGGAAAGCATGTCTTACTTTGGCACAAAGCATAAAAAATAATCAATTAGCTTAGCTTAGAAACATATAAAGTAGGAGGATGTAAGCGAAGAAATTAGAAATTTAGTGGAGATGATAATATTAAGAGCTCCTTACTATCCTAGATAACCATTAGACGACATGCTTGAGCCACTAAAGACAGCCAGATTCAGGAGATACAACAATGACAAGCAAATTAAATTCGTTTGAGTTAGGTCAACTAATATTCATTAAATTTACATTAAATTCACATAACCCAAATAAGACCCCAACTATACTCTACAAATCAAAGGATTTATAAACCTTATTAAGGGGTTTTGGGGTTTTGATTGTTCTTGCCAAAACAGGAGGCAACAAAAATATCATTCTTAAAGGCATTGCTAAGCAATAGAAAAAAGCTTTTAAGACCAATAAAATAATGATTTTTTAGATACTTAACTACCCTGAAATATCAGTAACAAATCTCTATGATTATGGTATGAGTGATCAAGATGTTGCTCTCTACCTTCCATCAAAGCTGCAACTCTAATAAGTTGCCAGAGAGAAACTTCTTCTTTGGTGTCCTAGGAACTCTGAAACCTGAGTACTTAAATGAAGTTATTTAAGAAGCTCTTAAGAAACGCTATAGCATCACTCCTGAAGAAAAAGAGAAGCAGGGAATTGAAATCAGCGACACCTGGCTCTATGAACTGCAGAATTATCCATTCAACTCTAGTAAGCTTACTCCTCTAACTTTATAGAAAAATCTGGTACAGCTATTAACTTGATGAATAAGTGCAGCAAATTAAACAGAGAGAGAAAGTTTCAAGTAAAGCATGAATTGAGTAAAAGACTCTTCAAAGATTTAAAAAAGCCAGACGAGATGCATAGATGCAAGAGCTGGCACTTAGAGAAGAAACATAGGCCCATGCAAGCCTTAAGAGGAAGAAAAGAAAGAGAAGCCAAATTCCTTTATACATTAATTTAATATGTGAACTTATTCATTCGTTTAAATCTAAAACTTATTTATAAACAGAAAATCTAGCTTCTATCGCATACTTTAGCTTTTTCATCGCTGACTCTCTGAGTAACACTCTTAGTAAAATCGACTGTATCTATCTTTAAATCGTGATCAGATGGTAGATCAGCAATTCTTATAATGACCTTTCAATAGCCCCCAATATAACTCGATTCCATTGAACTAAGGGCTATAAGGTACATTAAATACAGGTGTCAAGTTTGCCTTTCATACTACTTCCTTGAGACTTTAGTTTTATGAACTGACAAGTTATCAAACAATAGAATAATCTCTTAGTCAGCGTACTTGTCTCTGAGTTATTGCAAGAACTAGATATATAATTCAGTCTTGAAAGAACGAGGGTGAATAACATTGGTCTTGAAGCCACTATATTCACTTATTCCAACAAGAATAGCATGAGTTTAAACCTTAACCTTTTAATTTTGAACTTGTATATTCCTATACTTCTTTTACCAGGACCTTGATATGAAGGTATTGAATGTAAATACTGCCTCATCAGCGTGTATGAATTTTATATTATGCTCTTAAGACCTCTGCATTTAATCGAATATATAATTTAAATTAGTCATATAAATTGGAACATTAAAGACAATCACTCTATTTATGTGATTGACTGTCTTGTAAGAAATTCCATTCTTTTTATATATGTTAGCTATAGATTAAGCAGAGATGTGCTCTAGGGATTGGCAATGAAACATCACTGCTCTCTATGCCAGAGAGAAATGAGCCCAGTATTTAAGCGTCTTATCATTAATATGATAATTAATATGATCCTGCTAAAACTTTTAAGGCCTCTTAGGCTTAGAATTAAGTTGCTTCTTTTTAAATTCAATGCTAACAAGCAGTGAGATCTAACAATAGCAGAGATTTATGGAGCAGCCTTACTATAGAAGTGTAATACAAAATAGGTTTGAGTTATTCACTGTAATAATCAGATCCATAACGAAACTTAAAAAGCAGATCTATTTACTGACTTTCATATACTGACTCCAGACCTCTCATTTAAACACTAATTTACATTAAATTTAAACCCTAATCCCATTCAAAAACCCTATTAAAACCCTAATAAAGTATGCATTAATAGTCTACTTTTATCAATAAAAAACTCAATCAAACTACTGAAGGTGTTTTGGGGTTTTGATTATGTTTTATTGAGTTCCATCTCTTTATTAAATCTTTTAATTTAAACTATTGGAAGTATGACTAATAAATGCTTTTGTTGTGGACATCATAGCAAGACTGATAACTAAGAAATTAGAGAGGAAAGTTACCTATTTTATGATAAAAAAGAACTTTGGGAAATTCCCAGGTATCTAAATTAATTTATTTATTTTTTTCAAATTATTTTTCTTCACAAATTTTGAAGTCTAATACCTTAAATGACATTTGCCACAAACCCTTATACTTTATTTATTATAAAAATGATTTTTTTATATTAACCATTTCTTTTTTCTTTTTGCAATCATGTTTATTCTAATACTAAATTGTTCAATTTAAATATAAATTTACGATAATTTATTCATACCTATAATCTTAAAGGAAAATGAACACTCAATTTTTAGAACTTTCTAGAAGCCTCATATACTATCTGTTCTCACCGATACCAAAAACCCTTACCCCTCCTGGTAGAACCCCTTCTTGGTAGCACCATCAATGACATCTGGACATCATGGCCCTATATTATAATTAAATTAGTATTTAAAATTATTATCTAATCCTCCTCTATCTGATATTATTTATATATTTTGATTAGTTTCATTTTATAAGGCAATTTTATTTTTTATTTACCATTAAATATATAATTTATAACTTTTTTATTAGCCTATCAATAATATTTTTCTTAAAAAATATTTTATATGAATAAACATTTAAACATTCTTTTAATTATAAAACAACTTCTACCATTTATATAAACATAATTCAATATTTTTTATTGTAGTTAAAGTTCAAAAATTAAAATATAAAAGCGGTGAAGTTTATTCTTTTCTGACTTATAAAAACTTTCAGAATTTAACTATACATTTAAAATCTCTTCGACCTTCAAATAAATGGATGCTAATGTTATTTGAATAAAATAAGAAACCATAATAATTAAAAGAAATATAATATTACTTAACAATATTTATTGAGGGTTTAAATCAATATTAATGAATTATTAATCCAATTTTAAAGTGAAATTATTTATATATAAATTTATATAGGAATAACAGAAATATTTTTATTAAAGAAAAAAAACTATATTTCTTTTAACTTTACACACATTTATTTAAATTATAAAAGCATTCTTTATTATAAAATAAAAAAGATAAATCTTGAAAATAAGGGTGTTGATACCGGGACGTCCCAACATCATCAGGACGTCCCAGAATCACCAGGACGTCCCATATTATATATTAGTGTAAAAAAGATATTTAAAACCATAGCACGAGATATCACAAAAAGATTCTGTAAGAATCTTAAAGGGATGGTCAAGGGGTGTTACCCCAAGCGGTGTTAGGAAGGGCAAGAGCCCATTCTTCTATAAAAAATCAAAATAATTAACAGGAGGGGTCAAGAGGCGTTAGCACTTTTTGAAGAATCGGAGTCAACGTGAAACAACTTTTTAAAGGTTTTTTCTATGAATAAGTGAAAAAATAACATTTAAACGTTAATAATTAATTAATATAAATACACATGGAATCATTTTAATAAAAAATCATACATGATCACATAGTACATGTTTTATAAGGATGTGACATACAATCAATTAATATTTATCGTTTGAAATTCTAATCATAACTCCTTTTCAAGTATGCTTTATCAGAAAAGTATATAGATCATGCTTTTATGATTGTGATTTAAACCAATGTCACACTGATAAACTATTAAAAATGGTTTAAAATAATATTGTCCTAATACATACTCTTTGAAAGTATTGCGAGAAATCCTGTTTTAATTATTTTCCTTATATTATTAGTTTTAGTGAAACTTTTGATGATACATAATAAAGTATTCAGATTATAAATATGTGGTGAATATGTAAATTAATTTTTTTTGGTGATGTTAGAAGAATTATTAAGAACTAGTTAAAGCTTGAGCAAGATAGCTTTCTTTTACATTGTAGTGTACAGATGAATGAGACTTAAAAATTAAGAAAATAATTAATTTTTATTTATTTAAAATAAAAAAATTATATAAATATATCTAATGTATGGCATTCTGTACACTTATTATAAATAAAATAAATTCAAAATTAATAAAGAATAACCCATTAGTATATAAAAATAAGGCTTAATTCAATTTTGTAATTATTGATAATAATTTTTTAGTACAATATTTAATTTTTATATTAGATTATTAATTATTTTTATGATATTTCTAAATAAGATATGCTTTACAATTAAATAAATGATTAATTTTCCCTATTTTTGATTAGCGAAATATATTAGAATTAGAAAACTAATTATAATTAAAATATTTTATCTTGCATCTTACATTAAAAAATAGTGCAAGCAACATTTATTTATCAACTATTATTCATAAAATTAGTTAGTTATTATTACTTTTTTTATAGAAAAACACTAAAAAAATTCATATTTATTAAATCTTTATATTTAACTCTAGTAATATTAAATTTAAAATGAAACACACACATTGTAAAATTTGTATGATCAATTTTGAAATTTATATTTTATTTAAATAAAACATATCTTATAAAATAAAATGTATTTCAGCAATATGAAAATCTTATTTAAATAAATAGGTTATATTAAGCTTTTTTCAAGCAACATTTCTTTGATTATTATTTATAATTAATAAGAATTTATATTTAAAAGAAATAGTAATTTTTATTTGTTTACACAAATATATAATCTGGGACGTCCTGGTGATCCTGGGACGTCCTGGTATCAACACCCGAAAATAATATAATTTATATAGCTATTTTTTAAAATAATCCTAAAATATATAGTAAAATTGTTTTTTTTCATTGAAATATTTTTGTATGTTCGTCCAGCATATAATATTTAAAGATAAAAGTCAATGACAGGCTAATAAAAGTAAAAATAAAATAATGTATTTATAAGAGGTATATAACATAATAAGTTGGCGGACTTATTGAGACTTACCAAAAAATTTAAATAATATTATCTGAATAAAAAAAGGATTTTTAAAATATTGATGTGAATAAACAATATATAATAGGGTCATGATGGAAAAAAGTAATAGAGGAGAACGATTGAGACCCTGAGGAATTTTTTTTCATTTGAAATGGGGTATTCTAGGGGTGAGGTAATGGGGGGTAGGGGGGTAAGGGGAGGGTGATTCTACCGAAAAGGATGTATGGGAATCTGATTTTGGTCAGAAAAACTATCTTTAAAAAATTAACTTATAAAAAACATATTTAAATAACAATTTCATATTAAATTAAAAAATTGCATATAAGTTTTATAGGGCAAGAAACTTTTCTCTCATACATTTTAAGGAAATTTCTAAAAATTAATTTTATTTTATTTTTTGTTTATTAATTATACTTTATGATTACTATAAATATCTATGTAAATAATGTGATTAAAGCAATTAATAGAACGGCTCATGCTTTTTTGTTAGATTTGCTTCATATAAAAAAATTATTTTCATCTTTATATCATATTGATTGTAATTATTTTCGAAATTTTTAGCAATAATTAATATAGAAAGATTTAATGTACATTCAAAAATATTTATAAACACAAATCCTTGAAACTCTATGGAAGAGAAATTTGCTCTTTAGAAATAATAATTTTATTTCTAGTTAATATAAAATTTAAACTTTTGGTAATTTAAAATATTCAATTCAAATATCAAAATTTGATTAAACTTTTCCAGGAAAAATCAAAATCAGTAAATCAATTTAATTTTATTATATTAATTTATAATTGATTAAAATCAAATTTACTAAGAATATTGGATAAAATTGGGTATGTTATCAAGGATTGATATTATATTTTTGATAAAGAGGGCTTATTGTAGCAACAGCCTACTTCCTTCTTTAAGATATAGTTTTTGTATTATTTTTTCTAATCTTCTTCGAATCAGTTGGAATTTTCTGTTGTGTGGATTAAGAAATATCTTTTGTATCATTATTATAATTATTGGTATATTTCAAATTTTGATGTTAAATTGGAGATAATATTTCATTATCATAACTGAATGATTCATTAAACTTCTTTAATTGATACTTTTTATCATAATTAATTTACTATGTGTCGCCTTCTTGTAAGCAATTTAAAGTGGTATTCATATTTGACTAGAGATTGTAGTTACTAGCATCTAGATTTAAAGGTTATTAAGTGTCATTTGTTTAATTATTTTCTTCATGATTGTCTTTTTCATTTTAAAAACTTGAATTAATATCTTTTTCTTAACTATTTAACTATTTAGCTCTTAGTTTCTTCATGATTTAAAATAATTAAATAAGGAAAGATCTTTTGAATTAGTTAATAAACCTACTCTGTGATTGTATAAAGTACAAGTATAATGATTAAATACTTTTATTCAATTTTAGTGAATTTTATTATAGTAGGTTAATAAGAATATTTGCGAGTACTATATAAATCAACCAATAGCCAAGAGATTATTGAGTATCTGGATTGTTAATAAAATCAGTGAATAAAAAGCAGAAATAGAGTGCAGTGAGGAAAGTGAGTTCATTAACATACTCTACAAAATTAAGTAATTTCGAATTCATGGGATTGAATGCCCCAATAAACATTAGGGTTATTAGACTGCTGAATATCAGAATATTTATTTACCCGAATGTGTCAAATATCTGAATGGCAATTGCAAAACAAATACGCTTAAACAAAAACACCAAAATGTAATAGTACGAGTAACTGTTTATGTTGTGATTGTTCTCGTAGAGTGTGCTGTATTTTTATGAGTAATCTTTGTTGAATAAATGTGATTTATTTTTTCTTAAGAATATGTAGCTTATCAACGGAAACATGAATAGCAAGATAAACACGAGAATTGTTATTAGCGAATTCATAAAAGATTTGGGGGAAAGTTTCTTTCACCGGTTTATGATTAAAAAGATTTTAGGGAAGTTTCCTGCACTTTTTAAAAAAAATTTCTTAAAATAAATTTACAACAACTATCAACCAACTTCGAACTAATTCTATTATTTTAATTATACTTTCTTTATTAATCATTTAGCCAATATCTATATTTGCATGGATTCTAAGCACCATCTAATCTAAATTTACATTAGATTTTAACAACTCTGCAGATTTCTGTCTCTTAAACATTATATTGTCCACTACTTAATCATAGTAATTCCATATATTGTATCCAAATTTTATTGAAATTTTGATTCAATTTGTTTTGTTCTTTCCATAAGTATTTAACTTTAGACTATATTTTCTTGATCTACTTCAATGAAGTTCAATATACTGTCAATATTTAATAGTCATAAAAATAAAAAAGTTTTGAATTAATGTCAAATATAGTAAATTTTACATTTAAAAAAGGTGCTGGGAACATATCCCCAAAGATTTAGCATCTACAAAATAGAAATGAGTGAAAAGTACAATAAAAGTAATCATTGCTAGTCCAAAATAATTCTAGATTAGTAATCTTAATATGCTGCTATAATATAAACTCTGTTACAACTTTTATTATGCCTTAACAATTTGTCGTTTTATGAAGCTTGTTTTTTCACTAATAATTTAAAAATTTAAAAATTAATAAGTTATTAAACTATTCAACATATCTTTCTCAGTATTAATTTAAACCGTTTCTAATTTTTGTTATTTTTGTGATAAACCTCTTTAAATAATTCTTTCGACTGCCATAAAAGCAACTATTGCAAGAAAGTTTACTATAAGGTTTGCAAGATTTGAAGGGAAAAAGCAGCTTTCATATCCTAAGAGTTAGTACATATCTTCAAGCTAATAATCTTCATCAATAGTGTCTTCTTAATTAAATTGAAGATTTTCTGTCAAGAAGTCTGGAGTTGGTATCAAATTTAAGTTTGAAATGTCGATAAGGAACAAAACGAAGTATCTGAAATTTGAGGTAAAATTTATCTAAAACAGCGGCAGATGAGTAATAAGTTACAAGTTGTTTAGTGCTCCCCATATTATGGATAAAGCTGCGGATCTAAAAAAATAATAATGTTGGACTATATGTAAAGTTGAGATCTTTAATTTAAATTAAAAGCAGTCAAATTTATCAAAGCACAAGAATTAATACTCATTTGATTTAGGATTAAAAATTAGCTAGCCATATACCATTTTCAGTACTATTTTAATTGTCTTAGATGGATAAATAAGTTAATTGGTAGTTATAATTCGATATATTTGAGACTTTAAATAAAATTTAAATTTAAATTTCGAGGTATAAGTTAGATTATTAGATACAATAGTAGAATTATGCTATTACTAAATTCTATAATGAATTAGTCCAAATCCATCCAATATGGTCAAATTAAACTGCCACTAATTAAATATAGTATTTATTATATTGAATTCAAAATTTTTCTAATGATATTGAAAAATGATTAGACTTACAGAAAGAATTGTAAAATAAAGTTAAAGTAAACTGATGCTGTCATAGCTGCGCTTATAGCATTTCCAGTCTATGCTATGGCTAGAGCTTCGTCTTAATCAAGCTGTTAAGGAATTTCCTTTTTTATTACATATTAATTCTGAGTAGAATCGCCTTCTACAAGTTATCTTCTAAGGTAAGTCTTTAGATTTGAAAACTAGTATGAAAATTTCAATTCTAAAATGTCTTTCTCCTATAACTATTAATACAAACTATTTTCTTACTCTAAAATTAGAAATATAGCTTGGTCTGCTAAAATTAAGCTATACTTGTAGTATTTTATTTTTGTACTAAACATATTTCCAATCTTAAATAAAATCATTTCTTTCATAGAGTGATGAATCTAAAGATCTCTGAAGAAATCTATATTCAATTTTTATGTTAAGGAAATTCTGATTGATTTCTGAATAAAGCCAGTCATCATAAAACTGCACAGTCAATAATCCTTTAAAGCTTATGGATTTTATTTTAGCTTTGAAATTTTGTTTAAAATTTTAAGCTTGTTCGATTTCCCTTTTGTACACTTGCTGAGTTTATGTATTAGTAAAGTTTAATTAATTAACCTTAAGCTTGAAATTATACAGTTTAGACTTCTAAGGTCTTCTTAAATTTAACAAGGAAACTTCTAATGTGTATTCTCCAATGTCCATTTAAACCTAAATAATTAGTAATTCATTTATATTTTATTATGTTACAAATCAAGGCTAATTAAATAGAGTTGAAAAACGCTATTTTTTATTTGAATTAAATGACATTTAATTAAATAAGGAAAGAATGAAAAAGTACTGCCATCAAATTTATTTAAAAAATAAATAAATATAAGCACATTTTGCAAAAGACTGTATCATGGATATCTCTGTTTTAATTTCATAACTCTCATTGAATGGGTTAACTACAAGTGGTAACTCGTAGAAACTTTCTTGTCCCACAAAAACTATTTAGTTTGAAAGCTCCAAACTAAATCCAAATTAGATTGGGTCATCCTCAATAATTAACGTCCAGATGAAAGTGCTATTTTCTATTTTTCTATCGGTCTCTAAAGTGGCTTTTAAATATAATTAAAATTAAACTTTGATTAAGATTTGATGTATTCCTTTCTAATTTTAATCGTTTGTATAGATATTAAACTCTTAAAATTCACTAGAATACCTAATATAAGAGGGTAAAGGATACCCAGGGTTGGTATAAGGCTTAATCGATATAGAGTAATAAAAGCATAAAACCGTTAAATCAGATATTTTAGTTATTTTATTTGTAACTCAGTTATGAAACTATTAAAGTTAGTAGAAAAATTAAACCATTTTGCAAAACAAGAAATGAAAATTAGCAAAATTAGGGACTATATTTGATTTAGATTAACTGCATAACCTCAGATAGTGTACGAATAAATATATGCTGAGTCAAAACATTTTCTAAAGAAAACTATTTTACAAACTAAGTATAAATATGATCTTTAACACTTAAAAAACAACCGTTGTTGCTGCAATGCTAAATCCTATTCAGAGTTACAATAAGATAAGAGGTTACTGGAGCTTAATTATAGAAGAATTTACATTTGAATTTTAACATAACGACTACTTCTAATAGTAAATCAATTTCTCTTTGGTGTGGATAATAATATCTCAGCTTTGTCTCTATTAAAAGCTTGAAATCATTTATGTTTAGGGGAGATAGAGCAAAGAGATATTGAATTTGAAGCAAAGATCTTTTTTATGTAAGTATAAAACAAGCTGGGAGAAATCAGATATAGGTGTTTAAACATAAAATAGATTTTGTTAAGAAAGTATAAGAACAGTTACCAGTTGAAAAAAATTAAAAAAATTCAATGTCAAGACTGCTATATTTTTTCTCAACTGGAAAAAAAACTTGAAGAGGTAAAGATACATTACATTCTTGAAAAATTAAAGTGAATTTCAATCACAATAAGGTAAATGCATGTATTAGTGCACAAAATTCATGAGTCATATACTCATTCAGCTAAAATAAAAAGGCATACAAAGGCATCATCTTTGCGAGTCCTTAATTTAAGATGAAGATATTCAAAAACTGGTAATAGCCTTAAGGATACTTTTGAGTTTTAAAGAGAATATGAGGAATAGCTAAAGAGTAAGAAACGATAAGAAACATTGAATAAACACAGCAGATAATACCTTTTTGGTATGTTTCTAAGAGAAAACTTTGTATATTCCTGCATAAATATAAAATGAAAAAATTATTTGTATATAAGCTTGCCTAACGAAGCAAAGGTCATAGTCAATTAAAAATATACGTATAAAGTGTACCCTTTCGGCCATTTTATAAAGAATATGCAGTACCAGAATGAATTAGCTAACAAGTTAATTCTTTAAGAGAAACTTAAAGATGACATTGAAAAAAATTTGCTAATACTAGATGGTGTTATTTTAGGCATTGGTTTCATAGCACTAAGGCTTAAATATTTGAAATCAGTTTGACAGACTATTTATATTATATCAGTACCCAGATGATGATTTTTATGATATATTATTAGATATCAAAAAGGTTTCAAGGAGTTGCATGAACTTGGATATGTCATCGAGGTTTAAAGCCTCAAAATATAATCGTGGACCTCTATCCTTTAAAAATAGTTGTCATCGTTTTCAATAGAGAAAGATAAGAGAATGTAATATAGCTAAGATTCTTAAACCAGGATACTTTTAAATTGGAGAGAGGTGTACCAATCATCAGTTTTGCTTCCAACTAAAAAGTAAATTCTTGAAAGAATTTGGTAAAATCTATACAGAATTTCAGAAGTGCCTTCAACTTCTAAAAGAAGTTGACTTCCTCAACATTTTATAATTTAATTTAATAAGAATATATCTAAGATTAAAAAATTCTCTAAAAATTAAGCATAAATCTTATAAGATTTAGAAATCAATCTGAAATTAAAGTTATTGAATGGCACAGTTAAGTGAAATATTTGGGAAGTTTATCCTATAATAATAGAGAATGATATGTAAAGTATTGTCTTACTTTGGCATTAAGCATGAAAGATAACCAATTTTTATAGCAGAAGCATATGTAGTGAAAAGATTGCGAAGAAATAGGAAAGTTAGAAGCAATAATAATAGTAAGAGCCCTCATTATCCTCGGTAATCATTAGACGACATGCTCGAGCCACTAGAGAAAGTAAAATTAAGAGATATAAATAAGATAAGATTTGTTAATCATCTATTAGTTATTAAATACTCATTAAATTAAAAAAACATGCAATATCTCATTAAACCCCAACTATACTCTAAAATCAAATCGCTAAAAAGGTTTTGGGTTTTTTAATCACAATTGCTGTAGAATTCCAAATCCTAGAAACTAATTTTCTCAAGTCTCCCAAGATAATAAGTGAATGTTTAAGGGCCAGGGTATTTGTATTACACTTAGCAAATATCTATTATGGATATTTCAAATGGTACTGTTGATAGAATATTTCCTATGTTTATTAGACTCTTTAATTAGAACTACAATGAATAAATACCTAGATAACTTTATTCTGAAGTGTTGAATATGAGCATATTATTTGCCAAATCACTGCTCATAAAGCTTGATGGTATGACTGAACCGTTTCTAAATGTGACAGTTAATTCTATATATTAGCTACACATATCTTTGGAGTAAATTGGAGCTTTATATATTAAAGTCTATGTCATTTCCTAATTTAGAACAAATACTTAGTTCTCGATCAATAACTCTGTTATATAAACATCTCTGCAATCAATAAAATCGATTGGGTAAGATATTGCAGCTAACTTGCCATCAATCTACTATACTTAGACGTTTATAGATTGATCAATTCCATGAACTTAATTTGCAGCTAAATATGTAATTAACCCAGTATTTTAATCTATCGTAACATTAATAGATGGTGGAATTAAAGAGTACGATCTTTGTTTATCAGAACATAGCTCATCTCCTGTAAAATCTAAGGTTGGTATATAATGGAAGTCTTCCCCTGGTTTAATATATATTATTCTCTTTAGCATCACAGGAGCTCTTGGTAACAGAGTAGGAAAGGTCGGTAATGGCAGGCAACTAGAGTGTGGATCGTTTTATTTTAATATATGATTCCATATATAGAATCTTATCTCTCTAAATTACGAAATAATAACATAATACTATGCCATATTTTTTCATTAAAGTTTGTAATAAATACTGAAAGACTTGCAATATAATTTATCAATCTTAGAGGAACTGGAGCAATATTTAATCTTGATGTCACTCCAGCTCCGATTATCGCATTTGTATAGGTATAGTTAACCCCATATACCTCTAAATTGGTATCTATTGTGTATGCATAGCTTGATTATGATATACTGTTAAATAGTAAAATTAATGAATTTCTTCTTATATCCATGACTATATTGATTATTATTATTAATAATATACAATTGCTTGATGGTTAACATAGAGTGGCATTATAAAAACTTTCATAAAATGCTTCCGTTTAAGCATTAGGGATTCTTGTTCCTCCGAAATAAAAATAATATGAGGTAAGTTAATTTTTAATATTTTTATTGAAATATACATTTGTTGTTGATTTTATGATTCCAAAAAGCTTATAGTCAAAATTTAATTTGAATATTAATTTATTTTTATAAATAAATTTGCAATAACTTTCTATTCAACTGTCATTACTGTAGTGGTTCCCAAATCGTATATTTAGTTGCTGTACATCAATTAGAGATGATTGTTTATAAATTTACTATATATTATATTTTTCATTAAAAGTTTAAATAATAAATCTCTAATCGTTGTAAGTATTCCAGAATAAAAAATAAGCTTCTGTTTTTGAAACCACGTATAAATATATTAACTTTATATTATGACTTACTATTCTATATTAAAATACTTTCAATTTGAAAATAAAGTATATAAATGAAAATTTAAACTTATATTTTTTAGGAACTTATTAAGATAGAATTTTTGAAAAATAAGTGAAATTTTATATGAAATGCAGATATAGACTTATATAGAGAAAACTGTATTTAAGAATAAGAAGCAAATAAGAATAAAAACAATATAAAAAGAACTTATTGAGCAATATCTACAAATACTTATTATAAAATGCTGCAAGATACGTTCTCAAGCTTAGTTCAGCTTAGGATTTGCTCAAATACACAGACTCAAACCACTTTTGCCTCAGATCAACATTCTTAATTCATAGACCTCTCTAATGCTTGTAGTCCCCATTTATATTAAATCTTAATTATAATAATTATTATTAATCAAACTTTAAAAAGTTTGATCTAAAAGTTATTAAATTTATGTTTAATTAAATTTCTCTATAAAGAATTCATTTTAGCTCGGACCTTATTTAATTTTTAATAATTTATAAAAGTTAAAGCCCAATAATAATTATTATAATTAAGATTTAATATAAATGGGGACTACAAGCATTAGAGAGGTCTATGAATTAAGAATGTTGATCTGAGGCAAAAATGGTTCGAGGCTGTGTATTTGAGCAAATCCTTAGCTGAACTAAGCTGGAGAACGTATCTTACAGCATTTTATAATAAGTATTTTTAGATATTGCTCAATAAGTTCTTTTTATATTGTTTTTATTCTTATTTGCTTCTTATTCTTAAATACAGTTTTCTCTATAAAAGTATATATCTACATTTCATATAAATTTTCACTTATTTTTCAAAAATTCTATCTTACCAATTATTTTTTGTGACAAATAATAATTAGATAAAATCTATATATATATATATTACCCCATAGATCAATTAAGACAGGAAGATTGTTGTTAAGAACAATTAAATTAAAAATCAATTATTATTGGCTGAGAATAAATACAATTCGGTCAAAATCTAAACACCCTGATTAGTTAATTATAAGGCCAATTAATTGAGCCATTGGCTTTAATAAACTGCTCAAACAAACATTATAATTATACTCCAATATTAATTGATTTTTAATTTAATTGTTTTTAACCTCAATCTTCCTGTCTTAATTGATCTATGGGGTTTTATAAACAAAATGAAATTATTGATAGCATATAAAGATTATTTTTTGTAAATCTTATAGAATTATTAATTAAAGAAAACATAAATCAAGCGAATTTCGAAAATTTATCTATGTTAATGACACTTTATTGTTGTTGTTCAATTAATTAAGAAAATTTTAATTTTACTATTCAAATTATAGATTTGATAAAACCAATTAAAGATGATATAAAATAAATATTTTTATTTAAAAATTTTGGTAATGTTTTTGATTAAGTAATTTTAAATAAAGATTTAATAATTTTTAACGATGAATTAAAGAAAGTCTCTATTTTTTAATAATATTTCTAAATTAAATTTATTTATTATAGATTGACAGGCAGTGATAAATATTAAAATTTTAAGTTTGTACAATATTTATGATAAACATAAGTTAATGATGAGAGATCTACGAACTTAAATTAAAAATAAAAATTATTAACTAATAAAGAAATATAAACTTTGCATTCAATTCTTAAGTGCTGGATATGTATTCTATATAGAATATTGAATCAACAAATTCTAAATTTGCTAAATTTTAATATGTCATCGATCCAAATATGTAGTCATTAGTCGTGCATTACTTAATTTTTAATTATTATTTTAATGCCAAAGTGAGCAATCTAAGCATTTAAACAATATATAACTTAAAATAAATTAAATCTGCAAATCCTGAAGTGGTCCATAGATTTCAACATAAATTTCCCATTGTACAATTATATTTAATTACACAATAATTTAATTATATTATTTACAGCTGAAAGATCTCCTCTCTGAGTTTTATGGATACTCAATTCATATGTAGGAAATTATTCAAATTCAGCACCCAATAGTACATAGTTTATTATTCACAAATTAATAAACTTATTTTTAAAAATAGAGTTTTTGAGTTATTTTCAATTAGAATAAAGAAAGTGTAAATTAATTCAATTAAAATATGACATTAACAATAAATTTAGAGCTTAATTTAAAGAAAAAATAAAAATTTAATTTATTTTATATTTAAAAAGCGATATAGTGATTAGAAATTTATAAATTCATGCTTTATTTGCTTTGCTATTATTATTTAAATTTAATGCTTTAAAATATTTAGAGAACACCTATAGATTATTAAATTACTTTATTATAATATTCACTCACCCATATTTGTAATTAAATATATTCAACTTTAATAATTTAAAATATAATTAATTAAGTTTTGATCTTATGTCATAGTGAGAGCCATTCCTTTTGATTAAGTTGTAGTGCTTGAGTACATTGTTTGAATACTTATAAAACATATTATTGTAAAGTAAAATTTAAAATGATTTTTTGTATTTATACTATGTAAAACTTATGATAGATGATAATATAGAAAACCTTGCAAAATTAAGCTTATTATCATACATTGATACTCCCGTTACATAAATATCGCCAGTTGTTAAGTAAAGAAGTCTCTATGATGTGATTTAACCAATTAATATATACTAAAATAAATATATGGTTTATTTTAATCAAGTATTCCATAGTATAATTGTGAACTTGGTTAATAAGAAGTATACTCTTAAAAAGATCAGACAAGCGTTCCAGTTTGTGTTTCAATCTACAAAAATATACAAACTATAATTAATTTCTAATTAATGTTTATGATTAGAAGTATTATAATATATTGATTTATAAATATAGAAGCATTTCTATAACTATCCCTAGTCAATAGTAAACTTGTGCTTAAAATAAATAATATAATCTAAATGACTATACTTGTAAATTTACCAATATGTATGGGGAAGCGTCAATCTAATGCTAAAATTTTACCACGGTTACTTATGTTTTATTAATTATTTACAAATATTTAATTTTTATCATATATTTTTAAACTTCTGGATATTAACCCGATGACAACCCTGGCATCTACTTCTGCCATGATAAAGAAGGATTAGGAGAAAAGTAAGATAAAAATGGTTCAACTTAATCTATGGTCCCTCCCAATATAATGTTTGATAAATTATCCATGTCTCCTGTTGTGAAGTAAATTATTAAAAATTTTTGCATTTTATCTTTAATTATAATGAGTTAAACATTAAATATTGGTTTTTAATTTAGTACATAGAAGAAGATGGGTCACTTAAAGCGAATGGGTATGTTTGAAAGCAGTTTTGAGGTATATTTGTTGCTCCTTTTAGGAATTAGGTCAAATTCATTAAGAGTATGAATTAAAATAAAGTCACCATTGTCAAACTCTGAACTAATTAAAATAAAATAAATATATCTTTTTAAATTATAAATTTGAGGCGAATAGTAAGCATTATTAAGGAATATTATTATATATAAAATTCTTTCTAAGGACATTTAATATTTATTAATTTAGAATTGCTTTTTTTCATTTTTATTTGGATTTTTTTAACTCATATATAAATCAATGAATCTTTATATTAAGAATTGCTGCCATTTATATTATTTATAATAATTAAGATATGTAGATTAAGCTCAATTGATATATCTCTTGAGTATCAGAAACCTAAATCAAACTTTTCATTTTTATTTGAACGGAGACAAACCAATATGGCCCATCCCCGCAGCAGCCGGACTGCTGAAAAAAGAATTAAAAACTTCGTCAGCACCCCGCAGCCTCACTAAAGACCCTTTGGGGGGCCTAGTTCAACTACGGAATGCAAACAATAATCTTCAAAAGTTTTGTCTAGGAGTCTGTATTTATAAAGATTCTCCACTAACTTAGTGTAAATAAAAAATAACAATTATATTAACTTTAGGGAGAAGTTTCTATTCCTTTAAATTTAATTTCCTTTTTTTTGCAATAAAAATATTTTAAAATGCTAATTCTAATATCATTACCAAAAGTATACATAAAACCTTTTTTAATTATGTATAATATTCAAAGTTTATATATAATCTAAATCAAATTATCTATTAATAACAATGCAAAACTAATTATTTCATTATAAATTGGTGATTTTAATGAATATTTAGATTCTCATAACGTAGAAACGAAATTGAATGTTAAATTTTGTATAATTATATCATAATTTATGATAAAAAATTTGGAAATTTTATAGATTTCCTTTTTTTATATGGGCAGGAAACTTCCCTCATTAACTTTTAATGGGTCATTTTTATTGTAGGAATCAATATTTATCTACAAAAAATGATTTAAAAGATGCTGTAAATATATAATAGACTGTTTCTCTTTTTATAATTGAAAATACTTATGGATTCCAAATACAATCAATCTTATTTTCTTCATTTTAATCCTATAATTAACATAATTGAAATTACCTTTGCTATTATCGTTTAAAACTTTTCATTGTCTGTTCATTAAGCTGTTTTGTTTAAAATTTTATGGAAAATTTAACAAGCTAAAAATTATAGTAAATATTCAGAGATATTTACTACATTATAAACAATAAATATTTATTTTCGAAATCAATATGTAGGTCTTGACTTTTGAATATAATAAGTAAATAAGGGCATTTTAAATGAAGTGATAAACTATATTTCATACGAGCAACAAATTTAAGATTTTTAGAAGTAATCACCATTTTAATTCATAAATTAATAAAAACTTAAAATATAATCAAAAACTTCAAAGAAATGAAGAAGATTATTAGTAGTGAATATTAAAATTAAATATTAACCTATCTATCACTCTAAATAGTTAATAAGATTAATTATATTGGTTAATTTGATTATTTTAAATGAATTTCAAAAAGATTCACTTTTATAATTATATATAGATTTACTCATACATTTCATTTTTATTTGAACGGAGACAAGCCAATATGGCCCATCCCCGCAGCAGCCGAACTGCTGAAAAGAGAATTAAAAACTTTTGTTTCCATCCTGGACCTGCGAAAAGTTTTACCTTCCCACAAGACCAAAACGAAGACGGTCATCTTCAAAATTTTCAATACAGATCCTTTATTTATATAAATCTTCACTTAATAATTAATGGGTTAAATCAATAAATTATTAAAGACCATTTTGCCAGTCTTTTAGATAAGTTTCAATTAATGAGTTAAATTTATTAATAAATTTAATTGACATGTATATAACTCATCAGATAAGATTAATTCATATATTATTATGATTATAATTCTTTATATGTCTGCATCAATATTTTGATAGCTCACTCGAAGAAATATTGTGGAGGGGCTTTTCCAGTTGCTAATATACAACCAGCTGAATGTAAAAGAGATACAGCTGGATACAAAGGACCTTGCTTTAATCCCTCATCTTCAAATGCGACGCCAAAATACTAACCATCAAGCGCAAATGCCAAAGTGCCTTTATTCATGTTTAAGAATACTCCAAGTATTCCGTATTTTTTGAAAGGCTTGCCGTATCGTGGCCCTATCGAGTTAGAATTATGTCTAAGTTATCCCACCCCAAAATATGCCCAGCCATATTCATAATCACTGAAAGCAGCTTTTTAGTTTACTTATTTTTAACCAGAAACACCAACTTTTAGCTCATGCTCGCACTTTGAGTCACCAATTAGCTCCCAATAGTAAATTCCTTCAGTCAGCTCAATATCTGCATAAACTGTTCTGAAAATATAGTCATCTTCAACAAGTGACAAAGTTCTCAAATCGTCACTCATTTTGACCTCTTTTGGTAGTGTTGTCCTATCCCAAGTGAATTGAGATATTACAACTCCTACAATGTCCCTCTGTATGTTAAGATCATCCATTTTACGCATCAAATCAATTTGATCTCTACTTTTGGTTCTTTAACTTTCTTCCTCTCTCTTTTTTAGTTCCAAGGCACTTTCTTTTTCCTCTTCCTCTGTTAAGTATTCATCAATATATTTCAGGATGTGTTCTGGGTCTTTCTTCTTAAAAGCTTATTGAAGGAGATACATTTCGTAGCAAACATTGTCACAAACCTGTATAGACTTGTCCTTCACTTTGAATTCTTTTCTGCTTCTATATTCGAGAATAGTTTGACATTGTTTATTCGCACATTTCAATTTTTTGCACCATTCTTCGTGCTCTTCAATTGTAGTGAAATTAACTAACTCTTCAAAACTTAATACACATTAATTTAAATTAAAAAATTGTTTAAAAAAGGTGCTGAAATATAATCTTCACATTAATGGCAATTGACTCGAATTATTTTGAGGAACTCATGGATAACATGAGATGATGGACGAACTCTCAAAATACCTGGGCATTAAAACGGACAGTTTTTACCCCATCTTTAAATACAAACTTTGCAAAATAATTTTCTACAATTATCGCACTCCATGGGATCTCTCAGCAACTCTAAATATTTTATTTACTTCATGTATTAATCAAGAGAATATCTTACCTAAGCAAATACCACATAATAGGGAGTCTTTTAATTCTTAATGCATAACACCATCTTCGATTCTTTCCATGTCAAAACCCCCAGGATTAAAAGTAGTCGCCTTGGATGCGCTCATAATCATAGAATTGTAATTCATTTTGATATAATTTGTTTAATTATATTCTAATTCACATTATTCTTGGTTATCAGTTTTTACTTCTTAAGAAAATTGTAATAGATATGGGTGATATTCTTAAGTGACTTTTGAAATTATACAAGAATAAATTAATCATAACTTAGCTTAGTTTTCTTTGTAAGCCTTGAATACCAATGCTGAGTTAACTCCTCCAAAAGCTAATGAAGTTTTTACTACTACATCAAGTTTCTTTTGCACATTTTCCATCGCAAAATTTAGATCATTGTTCAATGGTTCCTGTAGATTGAGAATCTTAGGAATCATGGATTCTTTCATGCTCATTATTGCAAAAATTGATTCAATAGCACCTGCAGCACAGAAAGTATGACCAATGTTTCCCTTATTTGCATTAATTATGGCTTTCTTCATGTTTTTAGCATTGAAGGAGTCATGTTTGAGGAGGTCAAGATAGTCTATGGATTTAAGATTTTCATAGTTGCTCCAAATGTCTTCGATACCAAGTAGGTGTTTGTGGCACTCGGCTTCTGAAAGGTCTCCAGCTGGAGTGCTAGTTGCATGACTGTTATTCTGTAAATTAGATTTTTAAAAATAGAGAGTAAATTTTTGTTCTAGAAAATATTTATTATATTATTGGCAATAATATGATCAATCATGTTTGGAGTAATTTGAGCTTCAATCAAAGCTTATAATATCGCATTAAGCAAACCTTCTCCCTTATCAGTTGGTCTTAAGATGTGAAAAGCGTCAGTATTTTGACTGTAACCAACTATTTCACAATATATCTAAGCATTCACCATAAAGAATAAATATAAATAATTAATTGAAAATGAAATTTAATTGACAAGATATAAAAGAAATTAAAGATAAAAATAGATGAATTATTTTGAATCAAATAGATTGATTGAGATTAATTAAAAAATTTATAATAATAAATTTTGTTCAAGTTTTTGAATTTTTCAAAATATACCAATATTTATTTATGTATACTTTTTAGATTTAAGATTATATAAAATCTATATGATTTCTTTCTAATGCTGATTCCAAAGTTTCCAAAATTAAAGCACCTCCTCCATCAGACATGATTGGTCCAGATCTTTTCTTATCAAATGGCATGCTTGCTAACTCAGGCTTATCATTGAATTAATTGCAGTTTGCTCCGAAAAGCTCCATTCCTTCAAAGAAATGTCTGTTCAAGTTGAAGTCAACTCCACCAGTTATTACCACATCGGAGTGACCATGCTTAATGAGTCTGTAGCTTTCACCTATGGCAATTGTTCCTGAGGAGCTAGCCATGCTTACTGCAGAGACTGGCCCCTTTAATTAATGCTGGATGGCTAATAAGCTTGGTACCATGTGATTCATTGTTTTCAGAAGCCTCAACTTATCATTGGGCTTGTTGTAGTTTTCAAGAGCGCCGAATTAATTCGCTAAAACAATGCCAACTCTAGATCTATTCATTCCATCAAAATCTAGCTTTGCATCCTGAATAGCTTCTTTAGTAACAGTATTTGCAAGACTAAAGATCCTTGTGTCTCCAAACTTTGATATGTACATTTAATAAATGAAGTTATGCTTACACTTGTTTCATGATCTTTCAAAATGAAATGTGAAGGCAATTTTCCACCAATCTGTGATTTAAGTCCTTTAAATTCTGGATCATCTTTGACTGAAACTATTCCTGATTTTCCAGCTAGAATATTTTTCCAACTTTCCTTTACACCAACTCCAATTGGAGATACCATACCAAGTCCTGTTACCACGACTCTCTTCTACAATGAGGAATGATTCATGAATTAATGTCAATAATATTAATATGTTGATTCGAATATCTTTTAACTCATAAAAAGACTTATATGACTTTATGAATGTATTTGTAATAATTTCAAAATGATTTTTCACTTATGCTTTTTTCAAACATCTCCTCTACATCTTTAATAATATAAGTATAATGCTTATATTAAATCTTTAGGAAGCTGATACTTCTTTGTGATTAATATAACATATATTTCATTGAATCTCTTTCTTAGCTCTGTATTCATATTAATCTACTCTTAATACCTACGATTTAAATCCTATAGACTTAAATCTGTCTATTATTACATTTTCTTGACATTTATCAATTCTGACTCCCATCCACCTCCACTTCTCTCTTTTGCTTCTTTTTCGATTTACATCTCTCTCACATCTTTCATTGCTTCTATGTATTCAAAACCCCAAAACCCCTTAATGAGGTTTATAAGTGCTTTGATTTGTTGGGAATTTTTTAGGGGTTGGGGTTATTAATTAAATGCGAGACAAAAATAGCAAGCTTTTGGGGTCTATTTATGATGAAGAGTATATAGATTTAGTGTTTAAACTGCGTTATGGATGTGATATGTATAGTGAATAAGTTAACCAGTACTGACCTATAAGTCTATTGCAATTCTCTTAAAGCGTAGTCCATCAACTGTTCGCTCTCACTGCTTGAAAGCTTTGTAATTAAAGTAATTATAGCTGAATTCTTAGCCTAAGAGGAAGTCAAAGTTTCTTTAGAAGCATATTGACTATCTTATTAATGAAAAAGTTTTGAAGTATTGGGCTCACTTCTCTCTCGACTAATGAGCTATTATGTTTCACCGCCAGTTCCCTGAGTTGAATATCTCTGCATAATCTGTTGCAAACATTTATAAACGAAACTGTATCTCTTATAAAGGTGTAAATCGTATCAAGAGATTAATTGATTTCACTCTGCCATTTTACAACAACAACTTAAATTATATTTATAATTAAATGCAGAGAGCCTAATAGAATAATATTTAGTATATTCATGCTGACGAGGCTGTTTTTACGTTCAACACTTTCATCTAGAAGTCTTGGTATAAGAGGCATAGTAATATAGAAGTATATGACTAGAAAGTCAAGGTATAAACAATGGCAATTCTTGGAGGTATTAGCGAGGATGCTGGTTTAGAAACTTATGTTATTCATCCTCGCTCTATTAAGACAGATCAATATATTAAGTTCTTAGAGCAGCTGAGAGAGAAGTACCCTGAATAAGAGATTATACTGTTTGTTGATAATCTATCAGTTCATAAGACAAAAGATACAAGGAAGAGTTATGAACAACTTAGAATAACGCCAGTGTTCAACGTACCTTACAGTCCATAGTTTAATGAAATTGAATTCTACTGGGGTATACTAAAAGGTCATTATAAGAAACTGCTGCTATACCACCTGATGCATGACCTACCTATTGATACAGTCGATTTTATAAAAAGTTCTGCTAAGAGAGTTGATAATTAGTTGGCATAAAAGTGTGCTAAAGTGAATGTATATAAATAAGTTTTAGATTTAAACGAATGAATATATAAGTCACATTTAAAACTCTTTCGTGAGAGATGGCTTCTCTTTCTTTTCTTCTACTTCTTGCTTCCCTCCTCC